>CAAE01014544.1:1450346-1510340 GCA_000180735.1 Tetraodon nigroviridis
TGGTAAGAAGACAGAATGATCATTTTTCTCTGCCTGCCTAGAGCAGAATGTTCAATAGTCTCCAGCACATCATATTTTTTTAAACATTTACACATGCCAAATACATGACGAGAGCACTCTGCATGAGACTCTTTTCAGGTGCGACTGACGTGAGCACAAAACCCTCGGGGGTGTAGAGACATCTGTGTGACATCAGCAGAATGAGGCTGTCTCAGATGAGACAGAGATGTTCAACACCACACTGACAAACCCAAGTAAAGCACTTTTATTCTAAACGTGGAGGCTGCTGCCAATTTTACAGTGGTTTTATAAAATCAATGAGCTGCCCAGAAGGAGGTAAAAACAGCTGGAGACCTGTTAGCAGATAGAGCAATATGTGCTGTAAATAAGTCATCGCCTTTCCGACTGCAAGGTCAGGCCCTGTTGACTGAAGTCCCCAGGGAAAACCCTGCCATCACACATGAACACACACACGCATGCAAATTCAGTCCCACGCGCTGGTCAGTGGCTGCTCCTTCATGACACCCACACAGCTGAGCATCTGCACACGCTGCACCAGCAGGGCCACGTACGGGGGATCGCAAACGAACGCTTCCTCAGAACCCCGCTGTGATATAATGAGTAGATTTCAATAAAGGACACCTTTAGAGCATGTTTGAAGCTGCTTGCCGAGGTGGAGGAGGGTGTTCGAGGGCGAGTTAGACTGCCAGCAAATATAGTGAAGAGATGATGGCCACAAAGGGTTAGCTGCTGCAACAAAATGATTTTCCGGTGCTGGTTTATCAGTCTTAATAACTCTGAGGTGACACTCAGGGTGAAATATAACACTGGGCTGTATGTATCTTATGGTGGGTGTGAGCCCTTATATATAAACTGTCAATGTCATCAAATTAATCAAGGGGATAGAGGATGATGAAATTTTTTAGGATTATTTACAGTACTGACCAGACCTGCTGAGTGTTATTTATTTTGTAGGCCATCAAAAACATTGATGAGTTGGTTTCAGCACGACGCTTCGAACAAGGAGTCATGAATCTACCAGAGCATCGTGTCTCAATCTCTGTCTCTCTCATTTTCCTCTCTCTTTCTCTCTTCTCCTCCTTGCTTATTCTTCACAATTCAGCATGTAAAGGTTTGCAATTTATTCCAAAATTTAAAAAAGCTCTTCTTTTTACCAGCTTATAGAATGGCAACGTAGCTTAATGAAGTGTGTTTGTAAAGGATCTCCATGGAAAAGCTTCACCAGGATCCCTTTAACTGCACTCAGAGATCTGTGCTGTCTCCACAAGGTGGTGTCATACTCATTAGCTAAATGTTGCAGCTTGTTTTCACAGTCGGGCTGCTCTGTGACTTCTCTCTGCTGTTCCCTTGTAAAAGAGAATGAAAATGGATGGACTTTAGGCTGCCGTCGCTCAAATTAACTTAGCATGATGCAGGGAATGCAGCAGCCTGCAGCTCCAACAGGCTTAAACTAACTGCCAATCTTTAAAATGCTTGTTTTAATACGGTGGAGACAGTCCATTAGGCCAAAATGCCCCTCCATACTTGGAAAATGGCCAGGAAATGGTTGATTCTGGAGCAGCTTGGATCACACACAAGTTTTCACCTGTGATGTCTCCTTAAATACTGTACCAGACAATTTTTATTGGCACATTTGTTACACTCATAAGAATGATGCTGTGGCCAATGCGAAACACAAATAATTTTATTCCTGTGGAACAAGCAAACAGACAGAAATCAGTCATCTGTGTTGTTTGCATCACTCGTGCTCTCAGACGTCTCACCCTGCTGGTAAATGACATATTGAATCTCAAAAAAATCAAGCCAAGTCAAGCCAGGTCAGTCAAGTGAGCTTTATTGTTATTTTCAAACATTTATAGCAGGTGCGAAACATTGAAAACGAAACAACGTTTCTCCAGGACTTGGTGCTACATAGAACAACATAGAGGCACAAAGACAACAAGGCTACACAAGGACAACATAGAGCCGTGCACGACAAGTGCAACAAACATTTGATTTCATGCTACAGGACAGGAACATAGAATAAAGAATAAAGCGCCAACCACAGTGCAGATTATGGGCAAAGTGATGTGCAGTTATAAGAGCAGCACCAGTAAAGTGTCGGTGCATTGTATCATTGTAAACATTACAGAGAGTGTGTGTGAGGGGTGTGTGGGGTCGGCCACAATGCTGGTACTCTTACGAGTGCAGCATGTGGTGTAAGTGTCCAAGAGACACTGATGATCTTCTCAGCTGTCCTCACTATCCTCTGGAGGGTCTTGCGGTCCGCCACGGTGCAGTTCCCAAACCAGACAGTGATGCAGCTGCTCAGGATGCTCTCAATGGTTCCTTTGTAGAAGGTGGTGAGGATGGGGGGGAGGAAGATGAGCTTTCCTCAGCCTTCCGTAGGAAGTAGAGGCGCTGCTCGGGCTTTCCTGCTGATGTTGGTGGTGCTGAGAGACCAGGTGAGGTTCTCCTCCAGATGGACACCAAGGAATTTGGTGTTCTTGACGATCTCCACGGAGGAGCCGTTGGTGGTCAGTGGAGGGTGTTCACCCAGTGCTCTCCTAAATTCAACAATCATCTTCCTTGGTCTTGTTGGCATTTACAGACAGATTGTTAGGCTCTCACACCATGCACGTGAGTTGTTGCTACCTCTTCTCTGTATGCTGACTCGTCGTTCTTGCTGGATAGAGACCCACCACATCGTCATCGGCAAACTTGATAGATGTGGTTGGAGCTGTGCATTTGCTGCACAGTTCGTGAGTCAGCAGTGGGAACAGCAGGGGCTGAGGACGCAGCCCTGGGGGGCTGAGAACGCAGCCCTTGGGGGGCTGAGAACGCAGCCCTGGGGGGGCTTGAGATACGCAGCCCTGGGGGGCCACTGCTCAGTGTCTACCACATTGAGAGACTTTTTAGCATATCCTGAGCCCACTTAGTCTGCTATTGCTTGGGAGCCTTTATGACTTTTAGTCTTCAATTCTTTCTCAACACCAATAAAACTTTTAAACACAAATCACAATTATCAGAGATAAGACTTTTAAACACAAATCACAATTATCCACAGAAAAGATTTTGTGTTCATCTGGACTTCTGTGGACTGAGAAGTCCAGATGAACAAAAAATCTTTTTCTCGGATAACTATGACCTGGATGACTGAGAACCTACACAGACACAAATCACAATTAAGTTAACGTCTCATCGTGTCAGCATCTATGTTTGCGCATTCCCCACTTCAACAGACTGCTAACCGGATCATTTACACTTTCATTAGCGGTGGCTGCCATATTGAACCCTACTGGGTACTTCATTACCACAAACTTGCTTGTTTCCATTCAAAGTCCGTCTTTAAATCATTGTATTCGACAGCTTTTACACTGTGTGATATTTTCATCTTTTCCTCTGGTTATTATTTTGAACATCTTACCTGTGGGAACAGCAGCCAGACAAAAATCAGCCATCTGCTTTTGCATCTCACTCTACAGGTGAAGGACGTCCTGTATTGATCGCTCCACCCCACAGCGCCCTCTGCTAACCTGATGGGTAACCCAAATTAATGTAACCAGAGATCTCCAAAAACATTAGAATAACAGAAGAATGAGAGGCAGTAGTTTTCCATCTGTTTCACAGTTTTTAGTTGTTAAATTTAAATTTTGTATGGGCAAGAAGATTAAACCCAATCTTTTAATAAAACCCACAGAGCCACACATTTGTCTTATTTTTGTTATTTACTAAAATAGGGTGATATTTACAAATGAAGACAATTAGGCAGACTGCTTTTGCTGATATACATTATTTCATCAGTAGAAACACATTCTTTTTATTTTGTTTTATTAATGCAATACTCTTGAAATATTATTCAATCCAGCTCCTAAAGTAGAACATCAACATAACGTAAACCATATAAAAGCACATAAAAACAAAAAAACATGAAAATGTTAAAGTCAAGACAGAGACCACAAAACTCCCATCCTATAAATTATGGTAAGTTCTAGTTTTTTTTTCCAACACAAACTTAAGAAATTTTACAAATTTAAATATCTTGCCCATCAGTCTGCAATGATAAATAATTGCTGACTGCAATGTAGCATCAAATATGTATAGAATCTGAATCTTTGATATTGCACTAATACATTTATGTAAATCGCGTTAGCGCCAATATTTGAACAGAACGTAGTGGCAGCCAAATCACGGTGGCAGCTTTCTGACAGTTTACTAGTTTCTACGGAGTCATTAGCTCAAAGTTGAGCCTTACTTTGTGAGCGGGGAAGAAGCGCTGGTGTAAATATAGAGTTAATGATCAGCACCAAGGATGACATTGACAGATGGGGGCATGCTGTTAAAAGAGGATTAAAGGTGGGCCCCAGGGAGGCACTCCTCCAGGTATGTCTGTAGATAAGAGAGAAATACAACAGTGCATTGATTGTTTTCAGGAAAAAGATGCATCGCGCAGCACATCCTTGTTTATCTATAGGTCACGTTTCACAGTTCCTGCTGATATACCGCCTGTAACCTGAGGTGTCGTCAATTAAGAACAAATCTTTGGAGATTAATGACTGGAAATCACTGCAAAATACAGTGGGAAGCAAACTTTATAGGGGTAAAATAAAAGACAGCATGGATACTGATGTGCATAATGGCATGGCCCAGCAAACTGAGCAGATGGTGTAGTTGGGATTGAGGAGCAAAGATACTGTGTAACTCATGATTGTTTTCCCAATTTGACCTGTGCAAATCCAGACAGATAATCACGGGCACCGGGATCAAGGATTTAGACCTCCAGGGGTTCCGGCAGTCACATTGCTCATGGTCGTTATGAGACAGTGACGGCTGAGCAGCTGGGGCTTGAGAGGATAGAGAGAAAAGAAGTTATACATTTGTGTATGAGTGGGTTCTAAGGTGCTCCAAAGAAGAATCTGTAAGCGTAGGGTTACGGTCTCTGACAACACGCTAGAAAATAAAGTTGTTGTTGTTGTTGTTGTTGTTGTTGTTGTTGTTGTTGTTTTTAAGAAAAATTACATTTGTATTTTTGTTTCTGGGAATCTGACAGCAAAATCGGTTACTGCAGAGGATCTGCTGAGCGACGTTGACTTGCTGGATTTGTAATGAGCTTTACTTAGAGTAAAGTGACAGGACATTAAAAAGTCAAACATGGAATGTGTTTTCAGGAGTCAGAAAGCTGTGCGTCCAGCAGGCCAGTCCCCAGTGAGCCACCACCAGCCCTAAGAGGTAACTTCATTTATAAGTGATGGAACACCAACGCAGTGCCACATGTTAACCCCCCCCTCCAGCCAAACACACACACCTCACTTAGGCTGTTTGGAACTTCTGACTGACAGCTGTGTGGCTAAAGCACTCTGCATATCGCTGGTCTCAGCCACTTCCCTGGGCAGAACATTAACCTGCTTTTTTATACTTGAACCATCCAGACTGAAGTTCTCATGGTTCTGAAAACATATGCAGAATGTAGAAAACGTAGGAAAAACTATCAAATAAAGGGATGCATATGCAGATGTGCATACGGAAAATTGCATTTCTTATGCAATGTGGCTTTTTGCAGCGCACGCCAATATATAATTCAGACCTGACAACTGGTGTTTACACGTGTGGCGCTGAGCATCCTGGCACGGTAAAAATATCTGCACCTCTGATATGAAGCACATTTACACTATAATATATAATAATGCAGCCACCATCCCAAACAAATGTAAATAAAGGCCTGTAAAGCAAATGTAGTCAAAACAAGGAATGCTCTTGGTCCTCCTCAGCCCCATGTCAGCAGCGCCACAAATTTCCAAACCAAACACGGCAATGATATTTGACAGGTAAACTTGGACCTGTTCATCCAACACCAGCCCGGGCCATCCGTCGTAGCTCAGCAGGACGGATAACCCAGTCTGTAACACTGGTACTGCCCTGAACGTACAGTCGTTCTGTAAATATGCACTTTATAGCATCCTGCATAGGCAGACGGTGAACAATAACTGGGCAAATATTGGGCCTGAGTTATTAGTCGCATACTCCGACTGTGCGTGTGAATAATGCATGCCCACTGACATTTATTATGATTGAAAGTTTTCTGTTGTAATGTGTGGCGAAAAAAGGTTAGAAGCTGTTTGTATTTTGGTAAAATTACAAAACTGTTCACTTGTTTGCCAACTTTTTCCTCATTAATTAGAACGTAGTTGCTACAAAATTTATTGTAGGAAATAAAGGTTGAGTATCATGGCTAAGAAAGTCATCATGGCTAAAAGTTCACGATGATCATGTCTTCATAATGCATTTAGTGATGTCGTCTTCCTTGATTCTTTGAAAAACAAGTCCAAATTCAAATGTCCCTTCACGCTAAATAGGGGCCGACATCTGAAAGTGATGCTTCTTCTCTTGATCATGACATTGGCACCATAATACGGATTTAATGACATACCCTACCTGATAATCCTGCATTATAACCAATCCCTCAGGAATATTCCTCCATCCTACTGGAGACTTTCTTTCTATTGTGTAAAAAGCCTCTTGTTTAAAAAGGAAAAATGTGGGCCCCATTTGACGTAAGACAAGGTTTTGTCTGCAAAGCTTGATAAATGGTACACAAAGTGCAGTTGGGTGGTCAAATTCTGCTCCCTTTTTTTCCTCTTTAAATGTCAGATAGTCTCTCCGCTCTAATAGGCTGCTACACAACAATAAGGTCAGCTTCTCACACTTGAAGGAATATTCTGGTGCTGTTTTCCTGAGTGGAAAGAAAGAAAGAAAAATAGTGGAAGAGAGTTTTTGCCATTATTGTGACTGCGGTATCGTGTTTGCAGCCTAATGTGTACGTGTGGCCATATTTCCTATCAGGTTACAGCACAGACTCGCCTTCTTCCCTGTGAAAACATCATGAGAGTTATTTGGTCACAAGGGGCAGCGTCTTGCCTGCTAATAGCTCGTCTCCACACGGTATTTAAAAGCTCTTGGCAGTGACAAGCAGAGCATCCTGACTCTTCATCACTGCACCACACCGATACAGTAAGTACATCAGGATCTTAACCTTACTTTACTTTTCCCACCTTTCCACCTGCTGATCGCTAAAAACACTGACGAAACACTTGAAGTTAACTTTTGCTGCTGTGATTTAGATCCAACTAACATGCTCAATTCAACTAAATTCCAACATATGTGGCATACATTTTTAGGTATATTACAACCCTTTAACCACCTTTTTAAATACTTCTGCTCCTTTCACTGAAATGAATTCTTTATCTTAAAAAAAAAACCAGATAGTTAATTGGTTACATTAAAAATGTGATATTTATCTTTTACAATGTAAAATTTAATTAAACATTAAAAAAAAAATCAGTTGGATGTGAATACCCAAATGGTCCAAGTGACTGAGCATGTATTGTTTTTTTAATTTAATTTTTCTTTAATGACTTTCTCTGCGAGGTCTGTGTTATTTGTTAAATAGGATTGCCACTGTCCATTAGCACACTTCCTGTATATCCCTTCTGCAAACAGAGGAGCAGCAGACACAATTACGAATAGGGAAGAAAAAAAAGATTCTTTAATGTCGCTGCTCGGAAATGATCTGCAAATGAGCTCATGTGGGCGAATATCAAATGTCCCAAATCACAAGAACACAAGAGCACATTAAGTGTATCTATCTGGATGACAGGAGAGTTGCTGAAATAATTGTAGTCATTTAAATCAAAAGCATAGTTACATACAGTTGGCAGCATTTCCACCCAGTAGGTTTTTCATCCAAAACTATGATTTGTGGTCTGGCCTTCAGACGGTGGCTGTGGACCTCAAACAGGACAGTCAGGGTTAGTGTCAATGCCGCTTAAGTAGCAGAAATCTACCCGAAGTACTGGCTTCAAATATACTTCTGTTTTGCTGTTATTCCTTTTACTAGTGAAAACAAACCCTACAGTTCACTTTCTAATCCAAAATTCTGCTGAGAACACAGAGCAAACCTCAGGTTGAACTCCACTGGGGAAAAAGATAATTTGATTTTTTATATATATTTAGAAAGCCGCAACCTCCCGAATGTGACTCTCAATGCCCCCAGAGCAAAGACAAAGTCTTTAGTACAAATATCCCTCATGGCAAGAGAAGAGCCGCCCGTGGCTTAAAGCATTAGCTGTCCTCTCGGTCACATAATGCCCTGTTCCCAACGCTCGTGAGAAAGGGTTTAGTTTATATGCTCCCCTCATGGGACTTTAAATTCAGATAAAGCAGCATGGCCGAGAGCATGTAAAGAATTTGTTGTCTAAAGTTTGTTTTCTAACAAATAAATGAGTGTTTGGAGGGGGGAGAAGGAGCGCTTCACATCGCTGGTTTGTTGTAAGTGTCAGCTGGACAAAATGGAGAGTGAGGGAAACGTTTCTTTAGTTGCCGGATATAACAGATGGAGAAGGCAGGAGAAACACACCCGAATGTCCATCATATGTTTGCGTGACTACAGTTCTGGTATCGCTGCCATATTGAAGAAGTTATAGAGAAGAGTCCTTAAAAAGCATCAGGGTCCTCTCTTTGACCTGTGTTTGTCCCCTTCAGACACGTGTCAGGAGAGCTGACAAACAGCCTCTAAGCTGAGAGGCATCATAAAGTTAAAAAGTGCTGATGTGATTATAGTGCAGTGTGTATAATTATGTTGCACGGCTCAAGCTTCTCCAACAGACCAAAGTAAGGCAATCGGAAAAGCAGCGGATTTGTGAAAAACCTTTGGTGTAACATGTTACGCATTTATTGTTTATACTACATTTTAACTGATTTTTTTTTTTTTTCAAAAAACATATTTTTTCCTACATCTATCTAATAAATCCCATGAAAATAACTCGATTTACAGTCTGAAGCACTCTTTTGGAGGACCTGAGAATATGCAGAGAAAGCATCTTATCAGCCACACGCCAGCAGGCCTTATATAAAAACAGCTTTATCTTCCACTTTATGGAACCCAATTTAGAAAATGAACATCATAAACTCGTGGGTAAGCGTTTATTGGAGCAATAAATCAAGCGGGAATAGTGGTCTTCCACAAGCTGATATCTAGTCAGTACCAAGTAAGTTTTCAATTTAGCTGAGCTGTGTTTTCAATCACTTCTGAGCGAGAAAGGTGCCAGGTCTGACTCCCGCTCAGGCGTTCCTGTGTGGCTTTATTCTCCTAAATTGCGTATTAAAAAAAACCCCAAACAACTCCTCATTTACAGCAGCGTCCCCTCAAGTCGGTCTATGTTTGTGTTGCATTTGTGTGGCGCCACACAGACACGTGCCGCTGCGGTTCATGTGCGCACCGCAGCCAGCTGAGTGATGAACTTCGGCAGAGAGGTGGCCCGACAGACCAGCTGTTACACATACGTGATAGAGGATGAGGATCCTGCTCTGGCAAGCCTTAATGTGTTCCAGGTGAGGCTAATATCAAAAACGACACGAAAAAATGACCTTTATCGCACAGAAGAACTTTTACCATTGAAGGCTTCTCATATCTTTGCTCTTTCACTCATTCGCCATCAAGTTGACCAGCAAGGGTGACCTGTCTCTCCTGGAGAACCTGGTGAAGAAGAACCCAGAGGTCCTCACGGAGAGGGATGAGAATGGAGCCACTCCCCTTCATCACGCTGCCGCGGGAGGCTGCGTCGCCCTGATCCAGTTCATCACCACTGTCGTGGAACAGGAGGGTAGGCATAGATCATTCGCTAAAATCCAGCTCACCGACACCTAAATCACAACAACGCGGTGTTTTCCTCCTGAACACCATTTGTGGTTCTGCCTTTATCTACATTGGGGATGTTGGGATGCACGCCTGTCTGTCCTCCCAGGGTTGAACAGCTGTGATGATCAGGGTAACGTTCCTCTCCACTGCGCGGTGGAGAAGAACAAGTTGGAGAGCTGCAGGGCTCTGCTGGACCTTGGAGCCGACCCCAACATCCTCAACACGGCGCTCCTGGCCCCGCTGCACCTGGCGGTCAGCCTCCAGCACAACAATCTGGTTGAGGTGAGAGAGCCTGGAAATAAAAATATCCAGATGCTTCGTTTTTCAGGTGAATGTCTGTCCCCCCTGGAAGCTAGCTGCTTCATCTGGAACCCCAGTTTTCTCTGTAAAAGCAGTTGTCTCCCCGGTCTGGGTTAAATGATTTAGACAAACATTATTAAGGGAATTATGTGTGAGGGACCACGGTAATATCGTGCAGCTCATCTGTCATTTAGAGCCAATTTAAAGTCCCTGCTTGACAGAAGCTGACTTCTGCGTCCACTTGGAAAGACCTTGTCCCGCCTTCCTCTCGGCGTTTGGCTGTCGTCCATAAACGGACGCAGCTGCGCCGCCACGGAGGGTGAAGAACACGGAGATGAATGCAGAAACAGGAGCGTCACTGTGAGGTCTTTATCTCTGCCCCCCTGCAGCTACTGCTGTCCTACAGCAGCACAGACAGCAATCTCCAGGGAGACCTTGGCAACACCCCGACGATCCTGGCCTGCTCCATAAACAACTGCGAGGCTCTCACCACGCTGGTACGACACAGGCAGGCGTCACGTGTTCATCCAGCCACCGTTTACCTGCTAAAGATAACAGTCCAGCTGCACAGAGCAGATTATCAGCTCATTTCAACCCTGTTTCTAACAAAGGATTGCTTCTGTTTGTCTTTCTCTCCACTCATTTCCTCTCTGCTGAAGCTGAAGCATGGAGCAAAGCTCTGCAAACAGAACAGGCTTGGCCATTTCCCAATTCACGCCGCCGCCTTCGCGGGTGCTAAGAAAGCGCTGGAAGTGATCCTGGACATTGGTATGGAATATATGTTTATTCATCCCACAACGGGGAAAATTCACTGTTCCAGCAGAACAGAATAAAGATTAGAGAAAAAATTTGAAATTAGAAAGAGGAAGACAAGATAAATAAAGAACCCTCCCAAACTGAAAGGGCCAGCAATAATGAAAACATTTCCCCCTCCAGGCGGCTGTTCGGCACACTCGTGCTGATAGACCACGTCACAGAAACAGAGCTTGTTTCAGATCCCTTTCAGACATTTAGCTGAAATGAGCGTTTGCAGACCAGAGGCCGATGACTGTGTTTATGTAGAGTGGGAGGTATGCTTGCTAAGTCTAGTGTTGTTGAAGAACAGTTTAGTTTCAGAAGAAAATATTTATGAAATAGCCCTGATGGCTGAGTGAGGGAATTAAGGAGGCATGGTCCTGAATGGATACACTCGCAGCCAAACAAGCCTATACAAAGATTTAGAGGAGAGGAGAGGAGAGGAGAGGCAATGTTAAATATACCTCTTTCTGGGTGTGCGCATGGTAACTTTTATGATGTCGGAAAAGTGAGATTAACAAACGTCAGCAAACACAAAATTCCACACCTCAAAAAAAAAGTGATTTTGTTGCTACTTTATCCAGTGAATTGTGGTTATTGGCAGGGGTGGAGCTCGGCCACCAGAGACTTGGGCACATCAACTATTTGGACAAGTCCAAAAGCAGTCCCCTCCACCTGGCTGTGCGCGGCGGGAACATTGAGGCCATCTATTTCTGCATCGCTAATGGAGCCAAAATTGACCAGCAGCAGGTAGAGTAAATTATTTATGAGCTGGTTCATCAGAATCAGTCATCTGGTGGGTTTGGGTGAGTATACGAGTTCATCCAGGACTGGTTCCTGCTGTCGGCATTCGTCTGGATTACACTGACAGAAATAAGACAATCAGAATATGGAATGGAACCCAAGCAACAGGAGCGGAGTGGTTTTGGTGGCT
This sequence comes from Tetraodon nigroviridis, assembly GCA_000180735.1. Taxonomy (NCBI): domain Eukaryota; kingdom Metazoa; phylum Chordata; class Actinopteri; order Tetraodontiformes; family Tetraodontidae; genus Tetraodon; species Tetraodon nigroviridis. Next base: position 1,462,070 of record CAAE01014544.1, read on the forward strand.
GATTGGGTCTGCAGGAAACAGTGAGCACAGCAATTAGACTTGCTGCAGCGGCCAAAAAGCTGTTCTTACGGAGGGATGTTTTTGTGTGCAGGGCTCTGTAGCACCTGTCGGAGGGGAGGGGGGAGAACAGTTTGCGTCCTGGGTGAGTGGGATCGGAGGCGACGCGGTCCGCCCTCTTCTTGATTCCGTCCTGGGTGGCCGTTGCATGATCCTCATCGTGTCTAAAGCAACTGCTGCAGCGTGTCCAGTTTTGCATTGCTTTTTCAATACTAACTTGAATTTGACTACACCTGTGGAGCCGGCACAGCGTCGCCGTGTTGTCAGAGCACGTCGTTCTCTTTCTGCTCATCCGGGGGTCGTTGTTATGTCTAACTGTGGGCTGGTGCCACAGCTGCAGCTGCACTGAGCACATAAATTGCATCTGACGGAAATTCATGCACATCACTTCGAATCTGAGGGAAGCGATTACCTGCCTCAACCGGCAACCACCTGTAGCTCTTCTCCACATATCACTAGAGAAGAATGCACCTGTCTAAATGAGTGCAGGTTTTGGGAATTCTAACTCCACGGCTGTGTTTGAAATCACTCTGAATCCTGCGTAGGGCACCAACTCGGGGGGACACCCTCCTGGTGTTTTGCTTCATCTCACAGAAAAGACGTGATTATGCTGGAGGAGCTTGCAAACCGTCTCAGAGTTCACAGCTCACATCCTGACTGTCTGTTGCTCTGCAGAACGACAAGTCCACGCCGCTTCACTTGGCCTGCACTCAGGGTGCGTTTGAGGTGGTCAAGATGATGCTGTCCTCCTACGGCCCAGTAGAAGACGTCATCAACCTAGCAGATGGTGCACACCAGACTCCTCTACACAGGTCGGCTTATCAGCTTGTTTTAACAACCGGTTAATCTTTATAATATTATAAAGTATATTATAAATAATATACTTTTATAATATATTGCAAATATTTTATCACACAAGTTCCCTCATTTTGTATTTCAACATGACTGGGCTCTGATTAACCTTTGACCCTTTGATTCAGGAGTAGTGCTACACTGTGTGTTTAGATGATAAATGTAATATTATCCATTGTTCAATCATCTTTAATCATTTGTCTACCCTTTGTGCAGCCGTATCTAATAACTTTCATAACTTGTCCACCATTGATCCAGTGTGAGTCAACTAATGTTAGAGGAAATGAGGAGATCCCCTGGGTTCATAATAAACAAACTTTAGTCGGCCATTCAATGGTCCTATATAATTAAACTCGTCAGAGATTATGCAAACCACTGCCTGGATGTATCGTAGATAGGTTGTAACCATGGCAACTATCAGAGGCATTTGCTTGTATATATTTTATGTAGAAATGTTGTCTTTTTTTGCATGCTTATTCAGAGCTACAGGGGCCATACCTCAGTCCAGGGGATAACAGATGTAACCACAGAAAAAGCTGTTTGTATGTTATGTCATGCGAGGGTGAATCAGAATTAGATTTAAATTGTCCTCATTCAGCCTCTGACAATGCTGGCTGAGCCCAGATGCACCGATTAGCTGCTGTCCGTTCTGGTTCTACAACCTTTGTGTTTGCTTTTGCCAGGGGCCACAATATTTGACCACACTGAGCTGGCCGAGTACCTCATTTCTCTGGTAAATATGGTGCAGGTGGACACACACACACACACACACACACACACACACACACACACACACACACACACACACACACTGATATGTAATTCATCAGATTTGGAGATCAAAGGAGGAAGCCGCATCTTTCATCAGTGCCAGAGTCTGTGGAGACTCTCAGGCAAATGTTAACAGCGCTCACCTCGTCGCATGGCAACGTTGCCTCAACGCCGAAAGAATATTAAACAAGGCCCTGCTAGGGAAATAAGTCTGATGATAGGATTCAAAAAAACCAAAAAAACATTCTTAAAACTGCTTCCTAATTAATTGAAATAGAAGGCTGGTGATCTGTAGGCACTAGAGGTGCAGCCTGTTGCTTATAAACCATCTGTCACCGCGTGGTAGGACTATCAACAGCAGTGTTGCTAGGAAAGATCCCATCTTATCTCCTCTAAACTCATTTTGTGTGCAAACACAGTCGCGCAATAAAGTTTTGCACAGCAAACATGTTTAATGCCAAATAGATGATCAAGCTGGTATATATTTTTTTAAATGATCTCATACGTACACTAAATACATGCGAATAAATAAAGCTAAGTCATAGTAGTAGTAAACAGTAGTTGAAATATACTAATGTATTTTGGTTAATGATTCCTTGTTAAAATAGCATTATAAAATAGCAATAATACTCAGCCTTGCATGCTAATAAGGCACCAAGAGGTCGAAGGAATGTTGTATTTCTTTGCAACCACCTCCAGGTGTGTGTGTGTGTGTTAAAGATGATGTGATGTCAACAGGGTGCAGACATCAACTGCGTGGACTATAAGGGGAACTCTCCGCTCCTGCTGGCCACGAGTTGTGGAGCTTGGAAAACCGTGAGCCTGCTTTTGTCAAAAGGTGAACGTCAGACGTTGTCCTGAAGCCTCCGCTGATGCTGCGAGCGCGCACTCATCCACGTCTTTGCGTTGTTCAGGTGCGAGCGTAGATGTGAGAGACGCGTGCGGCTGCAACTTCCTTCACCTGGCCATCCTGCAGCCCAAAGGCCTGAAAAACATCCCAGAGGAAGTGTTGCAGGTGTGTTTGAGCTATGGTTCCAATTTGCTCGTCTAACGTAGAAAAAAAAAGGTGTTATTAGGGCTTGGACTGACTGTAATATGTCCTTGATGAATACTGAGAGGTGCACAGAGCTCATAAAGAAATATAGTCTGGCTCAGTTCTTTAAATATCTTTGAACAACCAAACTACAACACCAAAAACTCTAAAATGAGTCAGATGGAGAAGTGATATGACTACAATATTGTTTATATAATATGTGCGGGGGTGTAAAACCAAAGAAGTTATATAATGTATCATAAGAACTCTGATGTTTCTGTAAATATTGTAGATTTAATCCTGGTGTCTTTACAATGTCTCCAACAATAGCACAACAGCGTGAAGGCGTTGTTGAGCTGTGAGGATAACGAGGGCTGCACCCCGCTCCACTACGCCTGCAGACTGGGCGTCCACGACTCGGTCAAGAACATGCTGGGCCTCTCTGGGAAGGACGGCCTCGCTTACAAGTCCAAGGACAAGAAATCAGCCCTGCATTTTGCTGCTCAGTGAGTTCCGACGATCCCCCAGAGTTGCGGTTGTTTCTATCAACTTTAACCCCAATGTTCTTACGCTACCTTTGTGTCCTCAAACTGGTCCTGGGAACATCAATGCTGATGACAACGGCTGCTGTGACCTCTAATGTTACACTAAAAGAAGTGGTTTTTAAGAGTGAAATCCACTTCTCGTATATTTGCGGCGTTGGTTAACCTGTTGATGTATGGCCTTTACAACACCTTCACATGCACACTCCTCCCATACAACATGCACTTCATGCTTCCCTAATGACGTCCATGCGTCATTCCCCTGTTTATTCTGTTGATTTCTCGCATTTATGTTATAATAAGTACTTTGTTTTTCTTGTACTATGGTGTGTCACTGGGCAAGATGGGTAAATGGATAGATGGATGAATGGATGGATGAATAGATGGATGGTCCAAGTAGCTCAAATGATCCTATGTATAAACCCCCTCATTTGTGTCAGAAAGGAGTAAATAACTTGCACTTCAGGTGTCAAACAATTAACATTTTAACTCAGATTAATGTGGCTTATTTGGGTGAGATGACAACATTCCACCTTATGTTGCCCGTACATGTGAGACTGTTACTGCGCTGCTGCTTCAACCCAGCGAGCTGTTTCTGCACTCTGCAGGCTTCTGATGATGGATTGCCATGACACACCTTTAATACACTGACCTGAAGGAACCGGTACAAGAATAGAATTCAATTAGTGAGGACCAAGCAAAGAAATGCTGCTAATAGTGTGAAATGAGTGGACATTCAACATCCCTTTTATTGATTTCTGTATTATGTCTTCTATATTTCATCACGGCCAGAGGACAAACGAAGGCCAAGCGATGATCTCATGCTACAGAAAGCTCCCCTCTCGGTCGATCATTCTGTGCTAAAACACACTGCTGCCCACTCTTGGAAGTTTCAGCCGAAAGCCTTTAACTATTTTTCTCCTCAGATCAACCTATCAGGCCATTACTTTGATAAACTGCACAATGATTTACGGGCACACAGATACGTCTAGAGCCCCTCATTCCTCTCCTCTCCAGGTACGGCCGCATCAATACGTGTCACCGCTTGTTGGAGACCGTGACAGACTCCCGTCTGCTGAACGAAGGCGACGAGCGAGGCCTCACACCGCTTCACTTGGCATCCAAAGAAGGCCACACCAAGGTGGTGGAGCTGCTGCTGCGCAGGGGAGCTCTCTTTCACAGGTCAACACCTGAAAGCTGGGCCAGGCCAGTGGTTTACGGTGTGCAGAACCTGAAATGAATCTGTAATTGTGTCTCTATTACAGCGACTACAAGGGCTGGACATGTCTTCATCACGCTGCCAATGCGGGATTCACACAAACTATGGACATTCTCCTGTCCACCAATCCCAAATTACTGGATAAATCAGACGAGGACGGGGTATGGTTTCTAATTTATTCACGTCACACCTGGTTCACATGTCTTCAGGGGAACTGATAAACTTTTGTCTCGCTTCCATCATTACATGATTAATCTGTAGTTTTTGTACTGATAATCCAGAACACTGCTCTCCACCTCGCTGCTCGCGAGGGCCACGTGGCCGCCGTCAAGCTCCTGCTAACGCGGGGAGCAACGCTCGTCCTGAACAAGAACTACACCTCGTTCCTCCACGAGGCCCTGCAGAACGGAAGGAAGGACGTGGTCAACGCCGTGATCGACAGTGACAAGTGTGCAGCGTTCCCCAGCCCGGCCTGCGTAATCCACGCATCGCCACACTTATTTCTTTCTCATCCTGTAATTCTTTTCTTCTCCCAGATGCGCTGAAGCTCTGACGTTGTTCGAAACCAACTCCACCCAGAGGTGCCCCATCGTAGACATGATTGAGATGCTTCCGGACACCTACAAGGTCGGCCGTCCAGGAAGAAACACACACTTTTGTCATCGGTTGTCAGTTTGAGCTCTGCATTTTCCATCTTCTGACGTGTTCACTGTATCATCTGCTTCCTTCACCAGCATCTGCTGGACAGCTGTGTGAGGGAGTCAGAGCATGACCACAACAGTGCTGACTACCATGTAATTCTAGGACTTTCACACATTACAATCAGAATACATACGTCAGGATGCGTGAGCTAGTAGCGATGCCTCTTTGCTTCCTGCAGATTGAGTACAGTTTCCGATGGCTGCAAACGCCCCTCGAGAAAAGACTGTGGGAGAAGAACGGCTATCGCCCCCTAGCCGCAGTCAATGTAATTATCATCACGAATTTAACGAATTTGCAAATAATCCTTCTTGCGAATGCCTATCCCGCGTTCAAATCCTTGTTAATAAGTAATAATGACTGTGGCTTCTTTCGAGCAGGCGATGGTGCATTACAACCGCCTTGAACTCCTCAATCACCCCGTCTGCAAAAAGTACCTGGCAATGAAGTGGTACGGATGCTGATTTAACCTCAGCGCGGAGGACATTTCGGATTTGAATCATGCACAAAAGATTTTCATCATCATAACTTTCCATCTACCTCTTTTTTGGTGCTCCGCAGGGTTGCCTATGGGAGCAAGGCTCATTTCCTGAACATCCTTCTGTACCTGTTGGGTCTGATGCCCCTCACCTACCTGATCGTGTCCCTGAGGCCTAGCATGAGCACATATGGCCCAGGCCATCATAACATCACCATGGTGAAGGTGTCTTTCAAAGAGGTACCCAAAAAGTTGTTGGATTGACTTTAATCCAGATTCCATGTGTCCCCTCGACTGATGCCAAATACCTTTTGTTAATTTTTTTTTCTTTTTTGTAGCAAAGTCTCCTCCTGTCTTTCTGCATGATGATGGTTCTGGTTATGGGCATATACGCCATAATAAAGGAGCTGGTACAGATATCACAACAGGTACTGTCACATGACTGGATATGTGAGATAAAATTGTGGATTATTCATCTTTCTGCTTCTGTCTTTATGTTTTCTAGCGTTTGAAATACTTCAAGGACCCCTCCAATCAGTTGGACTGGTGTTCGGCTATCCTCTCTCTTTCTTTCATCATTCCTTTCATGCTCAATGTGGAAGGCTCCTTACACTGGCAGGCCGGACCGATGGCAGTTTTGAATTCTTGGATTGGACTTCTTCTGTATCTGCAGAGGTGCTGTCTACTTTCGATTTAGTTTTTTTTTTTTCCTTTTTTCAGGATTTGGAATCCACTGAGCTGCATTTTCTCCCTTGGCAGGTTTGAGGGTGTCGGCATCTATGTTGTGATGCTTTGGGAAATCATGAAGACGCTCATCCGTGTTGTAATGCTGTTCTTTTTCCTGATGATAGCGTTCAGTTTGGCCTTTTATGCTCTCATGCTCAACCAGGTATAGGGAAGCCTGGAAGGGTCCTGGGGTGGTTGTGTCATGTCTGTTTGTGCATAAAAGTTGTTTTTTTTCACACTCAGAAGGAATTTCAAACCGTTCCACTCTCAGTGATGCAAACTTTTGTGATGATGGTCGGAGAACTGAACTATCAGAACAACATCCTGGACCCTTACCTGAAGGATGAGCTACCCTTCAGCTTCCTGACCTACTTGACTTTAGTGAACTTCATTGTGGTCATGCCAATTCTGCTGGTGAATCTGATGGTGAGTGTCCCCCTGAGGGACGTGTATTTTCCTGTCTCCCTCCTGACATTTGGTTGCTCCATAGATTGGTTTAGCAGTTGGGGACATCGCTGAAGTCCAAAGAAATGCCTCTCTGAAGAGAATAGCCATGCAGGTTTGTGGCGTGATAGCTGGCTTTGCTGCACATGACCAGAGAATTATAAAACACAAACCTCAGTCTCTGATTTTAGATTGAGCTCCACACTGCTCTCGAAGAAAGGCTGCCTTACTGGTTCGTCAAACAGGTGGACAAAAACTCCATCACTGTCTACCCCAACCGCAAGTGCTCTAAGGTGTGTTCTTCCCTTAAAGATTGCAGGTTTACTCAGGACTGGAAACTGTGTGTTTTCATTCTCCTATTTTCACGCCTGTTTTGCAGAATTACATCAGTAATTTAATCACGGGTATCGATGAGACAGATGAAGTCTGGAGCCGCGTGCAGGCCAAATCGCAGCAGTGTTCTCAATTACAGAGTGAGCTCAAAAAGCAGAAGCACAGGTAAGTAGCTACACACAGATGTAGATGGCGGACGTGGTAGGAAAAGCTGCACGACTGCCAATCGGGGCGGTTTCTGGTGCGCGAGCGCCCCCTAGTGGCGACGAGACACTAACGCCTCTGCCTGCAGGATGAAGGAGATGTCAGGCATGTTGGAGAAGCAGCACTGCCTGCTCAAGCTCATCATGCAGAAGATGGAGATCTCCTCGGAGGCCGATGAGTACGACGGCCCCGTGAACCTCAGGGGCAGCATGTGGCCGAGCGTGAGCAAGACCAACAGAGGGGGCCGCACCCAGTCCCGCTGGGTCCCGCTGATGAAGGCCATCGAGCACAAAAAGAAAAAAAGACCAGACGACAAGTGAAATGTTAGGAATTCACCATAACAGCAGGCCAAACCTGCTTCTTGCTATCGATGTGCCTACCGCTAATAATTTATTGTGTTGTTCTGATTTTGGCTTGAATTGAGGCGTTATTGACCCGCTCGTAATGTCGAATGTGTACGTCTTTAGTGATGTAAATGCAGATAATGCGCCTGTAATGCCTGATGAAATCACCTTTTGTGGCTTGCTAATCTATAGTGGCTAAGAAAAATTAGTAGAGTAAGAAAAAAACCCCCAACTGTTCGTGTTCAAGCTTGATTGTTCAGGCTGCTGTAGAAACTTAGCAAACCAAAAATAAACATCCAAATTCAGGGCCTCCGTGTGGGACTCCACTCTGAAGTTGCTCCCATGTTGATGGGAGTCAAAGCGCAGCGATGGAAAAAGTCAGCCGCCGTCTTGCGCCTGCACCTGTCCCTGCTTCAGAGCAGGGGCCCCGGCGGAGGTCGCGACCCCTGAAAGTCCCTGCTGATAGACAAAAGCTAACTCTTCCTTCAAGTCAGCTCTCAAGCGATATTTATTACCTCTGGCCCTGATTTTAATTATTCCCCGGGCAAACAGGAGAGCTACGTAGTCATCGATTACACTGACATTCGCCATGTTTTTCTCAGGAAGTGACCCAGCGAGGATCCACTTATTTTGCTGCACGTCAGCAGATTTTTTTGTTAATAATAAATGGAGCAGAGGGATGAAGTGGGCCTGACACTCCTGCAAAAGGAGCTCCCAAAAGAGCAGAACTAAGCTTCCAGAACTTCTTTAGTTTACACCTGCATGCAGCTTCCCAGCTGGTGACAGGTCCAAGGATAAATCCCAGAATGCTCTGGGGTCCCAGTGATGTCAGGAAGACGTGCATGGAATCCAGGAATCAGGTGGAGATTTCCCAAGGCTGCAAAACGGTTGTTTTTTTTTCTTTCTTTTAGAACGAGAACACTTAAAAAATCATATTTTGACCCCGACAAACAGAATTTTAAAGATCTATTAGAGGTGAAGCAAGTTTTGGATGAAATGACACTCCGCTGGTTCTGTACAGTAGAGGCCCGGTCCAGGGGACAGTAGATCCCGTTTTGGCATTCCTGGCATGGACAGCTAGCATGCCTCTCAGCTGCACTTAGGTAATTCTTGGCAGCATTGTGCGATTGTCATAAAAATTTTTCAATTTTCACACACACACACACACACACACACACACACACACACACACTCACTCACACACACTCACTAGCTCTGTGAGTATCTCAAGAAGGGAGCTTCCCATATCTGCACAGCGTCGTAACCCTTCAGAATCCACCTTTTAAAACTGGTTTCTTGCTCTTTTCTCACCATCAAGCCTTTTTTCTGACAAGTTCCCCACCGTCTGCATCTCCATGGGAATGAAGATGGTGCCTGCTCCTGCCACACCCTTGTCATGCCAACGCTCCAGATGTCATGGGAACCGCTGACAGCTGGGGCCGGTGCACGTAGGCCGCGTGTGAAAGGCCGCTCCATCTGCAGAAACCCGATCCCTCTGTGAAACCAGGGGGATTATCTACTTTTGATAAGGTCCCCAAGACATTTCTATTACCGACACACATCTGTGGGGCTGCAGCCTTGCAGATGTTTACTACTGTAAATACTGTACGTACATTTGCAAGCGTTGCAGCCGGTTGTGTCTCCTTCCAGGAATTGTGTTACTGTATGGAAAACGAGGAGAGCTTTTCCCCTCTTCTTTTATCTGGAGAAAACTTTCATAGGGCACTTTTCTAGTGTTTGACCCCTTGTAATTTACTTTTTAAAGAATAAGGAAGGATTTTATCTGTCCTGAATCGTGCATTTATTCACAAGATAGCAGCTTTTAATGTGGAAGTCCTGGAAAAGTTGTGGTTTTTTGGGGGGCACTGTGATTTGAAGTGAAAGTGGGAGGAGAAAAGCTCAGGAAAAAAAAAAAAAAACTGTACAGATGCCAAGGTCTGAACTCTTAAATTTGAGGAGTAGCAAAGGAAAGAGGGACGTCTCAGATTTTCAGAAGGCTCCAGTTTTCAGACCTGACCTCCACCAGCTCCAGCTGTCCTCTGGTGGCGCCTCACTCTCAGCTTTAGGGGTTGGTGGTCAAGATTCAGCACTGACTGCAGGGTTTTAGGAGGGCCAGGGTTCCTGAGGGCCACCTCTAGAAGAACAGGTGGAGCAGCAACATGTCCACCGGCTCTGCTGCGAGCGACGCCGACGACTACGAGGCGAGTCCCGGAAGATCCGCCGCCTCCGCCGCTTTGGAGAGGACGGCGCGCAAAGTCACCTGCTACGACCCCGGCAGGTACTCGGATGAGGAGCTGGACGATGACGGCGCGGAGGAGGGGAGGGTGAAGCAGGAGCGCAGGGTCTCCAGGGCTGCGCACAGGGACGCGCGTCAGTCGCAGAGGAACGCGGCCAACGCCAGAGAGAGGGCGCGCATGAGGGTGCTGAGCAAAGCCTTCTCCAGGCTGAAGACCAGCCTGCCCTGGGTCCCCGCCGACACCAAACTGTCCAAGCTGGACACGCTCCGGCTGGCGTCCAGCTACATCTCCCACCTCAGGCAGCTGCTCCAGGAGGACCGCTTGGAGACCCGCTTTGCGCATCCAGTCAGTCTGGTACGAGCACAGAGAGCCGGCAAAACAGCGGCCCTCCTAGCACGTGAACAAATCAGAAGTTAAATCTAGACTTTGAGCTATGACAATGTTGCCCAAATGACTGTGTGAACTCTGGTTTCTCCTTTTCTTGTCAGACGTGGCCCTTCATGATGACTGGCCGCCCCGAGAACAGCCAGGACATCTCCTCCAGCGTCCGCCTGTGTGGAGCCACAGCCTAGATGCTGCACCCTCGGGTGCCCCCCGACCCCCGCAGCCCCCAGACAGAAGCAGTGCTCCCTTAACCCAGCCTGGAGGATGCGTTTAGAGCATCACAGCCAGCTTTTGTACTCCAGTTTTGTCCTTACGTGCATGTTTGTTGTAATTCGGTTTTGGCATGTTTACACTGTGTGTAAGATCATTTTAAAGGGTTTTCATTCTTCAGCTGGATTTAATGAGCATGGTTGTGTCATTTTGACAGCTACTGTGGTGGAGCAGCACTAAAACGCATCAACTGGAACATCTACTTGCAATCAAAGGTCCCCAGCAGCAGTTCCTCCATTTCAGACCCACTGTGTATTTATTATGTTTGTATTGTGTTTCTACTTTAATATTTCTGATAAAACACACATTTTTTTATCAATCCCTGCTTTTTTTTTCCTTTTTGGGTTCAATCCACAGCTACAATCACTGTTTGAGGAGTTTAACTGCATTTATGAAACTACAAATGACCCAGTTTTTACCCTTTTTAGTAGAATCAGAGATGATTTCATTCCTGCATCTATGAATGCAGAAGCAACTGCGTTTTAGATTTTCTTCACACTGACCCACGCCCTCATCTTCATCAAAGGTGAAGCCTTCATCCAGGCTTTCACCCTCAGATCAACCCAAAACGACGTGAGCGCAGACGGATGGAGAGGCCGGGTCCGCAGGGACAGGAGGACATGACATAAAAGCAGGAAAACAGAAGAGTAGCGAAGGAGGAAGAGTTTTCACCAGGTCCGTGTAGAGCCGCAGCTGTCGGTCTGCTGGTGAGTTTCCCAGAACTAGGAGCTGCTCCCCCGGGAGCGCAGCCACTCTTACTGGACGGGGACCAGCTAATGAGCCGCCTTCTCACACTTGCCTGCCTCCTTCCACATCCCTCACTTCAAACAGGCATCCAGGGGGGTGGACGAGCGGGGATCCAGGGGGATGGACGAGCGGGGATCCAGGGGGGTGGACGAGCGGGGATCCAGGGGGGTGGACGAGCGGCCAGGTCCAGCTCAGGTCCTGTCGGCACCGAGAAGAATGTGTTGCACATTAATCATGGCAACAAAGTGATGACATTTGGGACACACTGATCTGTGCTCAGTGGGGATTTTCCCCACACAAAGTTAAAGAAAATACAACAGCTGATGCCAATTGATAATAATAGCTGCGTTGCTATGGTGAGTTTGTCGCTAAGCTGTTACATGACTGACATCTAGTGGTGGAGAAGAGTAACACTCTAAACCAACTTTCCTTTTTAATAATAAAAGGATGTAAGAGTATCTGCGCTGTAAACTATCAGTTTCACTAAATCTCACTCTTAATCAGTGCTTATGATTGTGTTCATCAGCACAACTGACTACAGCAAGACCAGAGTCATGGTTAATTTAAAAAATAAATTCAATACATAAACAACTTAAATTAAAATACAATATTAATTTTATCGTGAGTCTTTTTTGGACCTCGTATATAATATATGAATATAAAAATAAATGAATAAAAAAGGAGAGAGACGCTAAGCTGACCTGCAGGGGGCAGCATTTGTTCACACTGGCCAACATGACGCTAATGGTCCGAGAAGGTTTTAAAAACCTCAAAGTCCGAGTTCATTTTCTGGATATTTTCCAATATGTTGCCATAAATGTTTCTCCTTTACTTTTCAGATTTGTACATTTAAACATGGTAATAACTAATAACCTTCTCTGTGTTAATACTCTTCACAGAAATATGTGGTTTTATTATTCGAATTTTGAATTTAAAGAAGCCCTTGCAGTTTGGCTAAAAGGCACACCAAAACCCCACATATCGATGCCACTTCTCTTTTGGTAAAGGTTACACATGTAGAGGAATTTCCATGAACAGGAAGGATCTTTGGATCTAAAGCCAACATCCAGGCTCTAGTGGGGCTGACTGAGGCCCCTGGAAGGTCTCACGTCAGGCTCAGCAGCCTGCAGAGATCCAGCCTGGAGATTTAGAACTTACTGTCGCTGCTTTTTAAGATTGTAAGTCTGGTTTGGTTATTAATTGTGACATCATCTACAAATATAGATTTTTTTAAAACTGAAAAAATAAAAAGCTTCTTTGTGTGATGTTTTTGTTTTTGTTCTTGAGTCAGAAGGGCCCAGTGACACATCAGCTGCTGTCTTTGCTGCTGCTGATAGTGTCGTGCGGTTCTCTGCTGCATGGACGGGCCCGACGTGCTCCCCAGAGGAGAGAGGTGAGGAGGTGAAGCTTCTCTCCAGGTCTTCTGGGCAGTGTCCTGGTCCACCACCACGGCCCAGGAGGACGGACAGTCATGTGTGCTCCCAGGGCCCGTGGAACTGCCCCAGCCATGCTTACATGAGCAGGGTTGGCCTCGGTGGCCCCTGACCTGTCGTCCTGTCCTCACCTTTCTGTCTCTACAAAGACGTTCACACCATTAGATGGTTCCACCAGTCTGGCTGCACATTCCTGCCATCACAAGGGACAGTGCAAGGTGCAAGTTTACAGTAAAACCTATTAATATTTAATCTTGGTTTTTTGAGTATTAAAGGGCAGAAAATTACAACTATTACAAAGTATACATGGAAATCTTTAAAACTTAATATGTACTGGATCACTTTTACATAATAAATACTAAATATACGTATATTATTAGAATGCTTATTTCGAAATGGATAATAGATTTTTAAAAAAATATCAATAAAATATTGACATCATATAAAAAATGCCTCATATGCAAGAATAACTGAATTTTACATTAACATCCAAAAAAATTAGAATTGATTAAAACCATTCTTTTTTAAGAATGGTAATAATGTTATCAACCATTTTTTAAAAAACCCCAAGCAAATCCAGGACCAGCAGCGCTTACGCACGCTCCCTCGGCCACCCTTCGGTGGGGCTTCCGCCAGGCTCATCCTCTGACACTACAAAGACGACCACGGCCTGACAATGGAGATAATATTCTCCCCTCACAATGGCGGCCCAGTCAGCGCTCTGGGCGAAGGCTCAGTGGTGGTGAGCGGCCCTGGCTTTCCCACCGCTGTCAGGAGCGGCCCAGCCCAGTGGAGAAATGGCTCCCCTGGTTTGCTCAAAGGCCCAACCTGTCAGCGGCGCGGAGGGATTAGCCTTTCACAGCCTCCACATTGTTCTCCAGGCCACAATGGGCTGCATGGGGGCCCGGCCCTTTGTCATCAGCTCTGTTGTGAACTTCTGCTGGGGCAACAAAGGTGTAACACACCTGTGACTATGGATTAGATCTTTTTCTCTGCTCTTGTCTTCTGCTTTTTCTTTCTGAGACATTGCCCATGGCAGTCCTGGCCACATCAAAAGTGATCTTTGAGGAGAAGATGGTGGACACCTTGAACAGTAAGAGAGGTAAATAGACTATATGATCACATGTGGTCTTTCAGTCTTGTATATTTTCAAAAATGTGGCTAAAGCTGATCAATCCAATCACTTCTGCAGGGTGTGTTAACAATCATCTGTCTTAATTTGACATCCTGGCATCACCTTTAACCTTTGGCGAGCATTCTGTCAAGCCTTTGAAGGCCACATCCAGGCAACTGAACCCCAAAATCAACTCTTTTTTTTTTTTTCAAAGAGGCTTGAACTTTCCATGACCACATCAGAAATCAAAGCGATTTCATGCTCGTTATGCAGAACGTGATGTTTTAAAAAAAAAAATCTTGGTTGAAAAGTGCAGTTTGTTCAGTTGTGGTCTCCTTTTCTTGTTTATTGCCTTGGAGAAGCACTTAGTCTGCACAGGTGCAACGAAAATGGACGTCTCTTAAGTCGGGAAAGCCATTTTTTGATGTTATGTTGTTTTCTGCTCCTTTTCTTGTTCTCTTTTTCACTTTTTAAAAGCATGAAAAGCTCAAATATGCAGCATTTTGACACCAAACCCAACACGCTCGAGGCTTTTGTATGAGAACAAATGCTAAACAATCCTATTAGAATAATTGTGGGAGAGCCTCAATCAGACATCGCCATCACCACGAGGATTACTTTTATGGTCCATCCCGTTCCAGATTGCTGAAGGGGATGGTAATTATGGCACATGAGGGTCTCTGTAGGGTAACCTCGGGGTCACCATCGTGCGTCGAGACGCAGCTGACAGCAACACTCGGCCAGTTAACGCCGTTTGATGGATCCCTTGTGCGTGTAGCAGGTTTAGCGCGTGCATGTGTGTGTGTGCGATGACGAGAGAAGATGTGTGTTTCTGTGTCCCCCTGGAGAGCCTCCACGGCCGGATGGCGTATCGGATGGCACGTTAATTACTCAGCCTTCAAAAAGGGCTGTCCTGCGTAGAAGTGATTGGAGGGGTGATGGCTGTGTGGTGGTTGGGGAGCTTGCCTTTGGGGAAAAACAGAGCGGGGGTGGAGGGGGGAGCACGTGGAACTCTGAGAGCAGCACAGGTGAGCAGTCGTGGAGCCATACCAGGCTTTCCCACCGTCTTCCCTTCTAGTTTGGTTTATTACATCATGGCATTATTTAATGATTTACAGAAGAAAATGGAACCATAAAATCATCTGACAGCCACATGCTTCAAATGATTAGCAGCTGCTCTCTCCCCGAACTCTATTTTTTTTACCCGGATAAAGGGATTTCTTGAAAAATTAAAAGCATAAACATCTCAAAACTGCAGCATGCCACATACGTTCTGCAAACTGGTTTCAATCAGCAAAATGTTCTGTGGGAGGCCAATCTTTTCTCCAATCTTTTTGCTTTGGGACTAATTTTGACTAATGTCATTAGGGTTGATCATAATCTTGAGGGAATATGCTAAAAGCACAGTTCTAATATTAAAGTGATTGTAACAGTTTTTAATATATTTTAAGTATGGAGACTTCTTGGGCAACCGTTTTTTATGTAGGGCAGAAAAATCAGAAGAGTAAAGATGGACATTAGCCTTTAACCCTGTCTGACCTGAACCCCCCCATCCCCCCTCATCTCTCTCCCTCTCTCTCTCTCTCTCACCCCATCAGCCTTCCGTCTTCTGTCCATCAGATCAAAGCTTGCCGGGGGTTGAGACGGACCTGACCCGTGGGAGAGGTGCAGGACCCTTCTGTTTGGCAGTCGGCGGTGTGGAAAGAGACAAACAGGCAGCTCGGAGGGCAGCCGAAGAACCACCCCTCCCCTTCTCCTTGGACTGATGGAGCCCTAAATCCACTGAGGATTCTCAAGGCCGTGCATGACAGAGGAGGTCGTTTGTTCTGTCATCATCCCGAAAACACACTCACGCACATAAAAAGGCGCCTACGCCGCCTCTGCCTGCTTCTTCCCTCCTTCCTCTGGGCATCGCTGGGACACACACTCTCCTCCTCTATCACTACGCCACAGATGCACACTGGGTCTCTTTCTGCACCCTTTCTGCCACGAGGAATTTTCACACTTATTATCTTCCTCCCGCTGTTAATTCATTTGACCTAGCTGACACTTGATGATTTAAGGATTTTGAATTGAAGTGAAAATAAAAACTTTAACACAAACCCCGTTTCTACTCTAATTTATTAACTACGTTAAAATATGTAGTGCAAAATATCTGCCTAATTTATTACCTTTTGTTTAGAGTAAATCACTTCTCTAGAATACATAATCTCCTATAACTCTGCCAATTATGCAGTATAATCTGCTCTGTGTTTTGGGCCTTTTGGGGCTCATTGGCAGCTATATTTCACATTAGTCTGCTGCAAAAAATAATATTCCTGTGTTTCATCGTTCCTTCAAGCAGAGAGCCAGAAAACAGAATTTTCTAGCGTGAAATTTCCTTTAAAATCCCAAAGACACCTGATGCCTGTTTGGGCTACTTTGCGCGTCTCGGCCTAGCCGGCCTCCGCCTCTGCGCTCCCTCCACCTCTGCTGTGCAACAAAGAGACGCGGTGCTGTCTCGCTTGTTGACTTCCCTGCACTCCTCCATCTCTCCTCTTTCATTCACAAGGTGACAAACCTCGCTGCAGTGTCTCGCTGCAGCTGGCATCCCCAGTAAATGGGGAACTCCCTTGTGATCCATGTGCACGGTGCTTATGTTGTGTCCAGCGAGGGCATTTAAAGCTCTATGTCTTTTCCACATGCTCCGGCCTACTTTAATTACCGTGCCCTGCTGCAGTTGCGACCGAACGCCCACAACTTTTTGGATGTGGGAACCAGGACGGAGGAGGATAGAGGCTGGAACCCTGCCGCCTCACACTAATATGCTTTAAAACACATTAAAGGTTTGCAACAAATGTCAGATTCCTTTGCAGAATTGAAACTTTTGCACAGAGGACTCTGACCACACTGGATCATCCATCACGATGAGATGTTTTCCTGAAACTCTTCCAGCCTGATCCAAAACTAGGCCTCCTTATCTCATTTAGGAATGGACCATTCGCTTAAGCGCACACTCCCTGGGTTGGTTAAGTCTTTATAGTCGGGCCCAAATCCCCAAATTTCCTCTCAGCTCAACTGAAAACTCGGCCAAGATTAAGTTTTCTTACCTTTTTTTAATTTAGAAAAACAGAAATGTGAGAGAACTGAGGGATATTGCAGCTCTATCGGGAAGGTTGATGTGTATCTTTAATTTGAAAAAGGCATCGAGCATTTATGGGACCACTGCTGCCGCAACTTCCTGGTTTCTGACCCTTTAAAAGAATAAAATTCTGAGTCGATCAAAAAGACTCATGGCTCTGGTGGCAGCAACAAGGTAAACAGCTGGTAACACGAGGTTATATGCTTACTAAGTGATAAAAATTCTTAAAATAAATAAAAAGTCATGGTTCTTTTGATATTTGCAGGTGTAAACTTGCAAAGAGGACCAGGTCCCATACTCCTAAGCCAAGATGAATATTCTTTTTCAAAATAAATATGGTTTTATATATATATTTTTTTACAGTGTCCAGACCTGATGACTCATGCCGTCTATGTACTCCCAGAACCTCTGAAACGGTAAAACCCAGAAATATCTTCAGAATAAAACCAAAGACAAAAAAATGGAAAAGTTCGGGTCATGTGATACTGCCGGCTACGTCAGGACTACTCTGGCTCTAACCAGTGTGAAAAAGGTGAGATTCTCTAACTAGGATCAGCCAGGGTGACCTTTTCACCCCTCACCTCTCTCCTCTCCCCTGTCACACTGCCTTCCTCCTGTTTTCCCCCCTTGGCACTGCTGGCGCTGGGTGGCACCCAAGAGCCGCTCGGGCCGTCAGGGTAAGGTTACAGTGGCGTCTGCTCACATGTTTTAACAATTTCCTACCGTCCTCTGCGAATTTATGCAAATATTTTAGTCCAGTTTCCTCGAGTCTGGAACGCCAATTAAGTGTCTGTTTGGATTTGGTGACAGATGGGGAGTGGGCTCGCAGACAGCCGGCCCTCGTGCTGGTGGTGAAGGTGCTCCCGGCAAAAAGAAGGTGGGAAGTACTGCTGATGAGGGGAAGGAGGAAGGTTTGGAATAAAAAGAGCTGAGTACATTTTGAATAAAAGCTCCTCCAGTGAAGAATTCATCTGTCTTTTATAAATCATTCATGTTAGCATTGATGTTTACTAATGGCCATATTTGTTTTCCCATGGCACACTGGGACTATTACCTTACAGTGACAGACATGAGTGATTCTAAGGTCAGACGGAACAAAAAATGACTGATCCAAAACTGTCAAATGCAGAATGTGCAGACTGTTGCTGTGGCACAGTCTGATTGTGTATTATCTGTAAAGCCCCTTACAACAGAGAGCAAAAATACCCTAAAAGCCCTGATTATACTCGGAAGTTGGAAAAAAGGCAAGAAGCCATCAAAACGTTAAACCTGCTTGCTTCCTGCCCGAGCCCCCGTCTCTTACCACCTCCTCTCACCTCTCTCCTCTGCAAAAACCAAAAGGAAGGCTGTGAAAAGTCAATTAACATATCTGCTGGCAGCGGAATCTGATCCCCGGGGATTGAACCGTGTGGATAAATGTTCGCTTGACTCTACGCGGGGAATAGGTTCAAGTCACGCCACTAAAGTATCTCACAGAGTTCAAAGGTGGGCATGAACGTGAGCCCTGCAGAGGGATCCATCTTGGTCAGGAGAAACCCCCTTGAAAGCGAGGCATGTAATCGCAAAATATGGTGTGACCGACCATGTCGTTATAAAATGGTATTGTTAAAGGAAAGGAGAGAGAGGGGTCAAATTTGATGATAGCTCTCTTATTGTGACATTTGAGACCAGTTCTTCCCTGATTTCGTTGATAGAAGTTGGCTTTGACCAGCTTATCCTTCCCTATAAATCACATGGACACTACCATTATGCTTGATCCAACTTCTGAAAATTTCTTTTCATGGTCTCGGTGACATAATGTGGCACATTATTTATTATGAGACTGTCTGACTATGTGTAATCCAATAAAGCAAATCAAGAAATCATGTGTGAGCAACTTATATCAAAGCCTGTTAGCAGCCTAGCCTAGCACCAAGACCGGAAACACGGGGCAACAGATGGACCAGCTATTTAAATGCACACATTAATCATTTAATCATAAAAACATGATTTTATAAAAAAACATTTTAGGGATAATTGATAGCTGGATGCCTTTATTTTCTTTCATATGGTTTCCCCATTCCCTAAATAATTTGATCTCTTCACCCATGTCTTTGTTATCCCTCGCTCTCTTCATTATCCCTCTCCTTTAGCCCTGTTTTTGACCTCTCCGCCGTGACTCCACGAGATCTTAGTGAGCCCAAGCATTTCTCCTCCAGGTGGTCTGCAGCCACCTGTGTTGTCTTTGTGGCCTTGTCATCTGTCTCCAGGCAGGCTTTGTGGGGCTGCCAGTGTGTGGAAAGGCCCACTGAGCATCGATGATGGAGATAGTGCTTTTTGCTGCTGCGTCTCTGAGACTGGGAAACAGAGATTAAAGAAAATCCCAGAAAATGTGCACAAATATGGTCATTTAAAAATAAATAAATCTTGCACTTTAAGCTGGAGCCTATTCTAAACCCATCTTGTTGTTTGTTACCTGATAAATGTGCAGCAGACAGATGGGAGTAGGAGTCCGTCTGATTCAAATGCATTTTTCCTGATCTCCACTTGAGGGAAACGTTATGCAGCTGTGTTTGTTGCTTGTTAAAGCTGCTGCAATGTGTTGCACATCTTTAAGACATTATATTATTATCCATTTATTTTTGAACACATATATATTGACATCATTAGTGATGTGCAATAGTTATAATACCATATTGTTTTCATCATAACTAAACATTACACTTAAATTTCATAGTTCGTATAAATACAATCAGCTTAAAATGCTATATTGAGACAAACAAACAAAAAAAATATTAAAGTGGCAATTTTTTTGTTAATATTGCCTCAGTATCACTGTAATTCTAAACATTATTTTACAGACAAACTTTAATAAACAAACACTGAGATGTAAACATGGTTTTGGTCCTGGGACACCCCCCTCTCGTTACACATTCAGACTTAAATCCTCATCCGGCGTGCAGAGTGTTGATAAATGACGGCGCTGCACCCATGGGACCGGTCCGTTTGAGGCGAGGCCAGGCCGATTTATGAGCGCTCTCTCTCAGGCTGAGCTGTGATTAATCGACACCGTTCTGCGTGGCCACAGGCGGGGCAGGGGCCAGCCGGCCCTCTGCTGTTTGCACAGGGAGATAGCATCAAAGCGGCCTGCTGCTCGTGTTAAGAAAATACTGCATTCTGGGTCAGTGCAAATGAATCCGGGAGGAGCTTGAAACTGTTTTCAGTGGCATTCCAGTCAATATATTATCACTCGGCAGGACTCAGTCACAAATGACATCCGCAAATGTGGGTTTTCCTGGAGATTCAGGCTCGGTGTCTGATATATTTGTCTATATTTACGCATGCAGGGTGTCACCGGTAACAAAAACAGGCCAATTTTTCTTCTGGGTTACATTCTTCTCTCGAGTGGGTGGAAAACAATCCCCCTACCTTGGAGGTTGATACAAATGATGTGCCCTTAACGTCTGTTTAAAGGTGTCAGTCTCGGGGATACTTACCTGCCCCGGTGCCCTCCTCCACACCTGCTTCATTGATCACAGGTCACACTGATGGGCCGGTTGCTTCGGGGCTCGAGCTCTTGAGCCTTTGATATCTCCTGAAGATGGTCTGCTCATCAGCAGACCCCAGAGCATCTCCGTGGTTTTATATGAGCTGTCTGACAGTTTGGTATAACCGGATATTCCCTTTAAATCTCATTTGCACATCAGAATACTCTCTTCATTCCCACTGACTCCTGAATCCTACGTTGAGTTTCCGCCCTTTATATCCTAATTCCAGCCACTTCCCGCGGTTCCCTAAAAAGACGCCAATTAAGTTGTATTCAGGCGGCGCTGAAAGGCCCACTGTTACCTGTCCGTTGGGGTAGAACCTCTGAGGTGAGTGCACTTTCCCATGCTTCCACGGCGGGACCCCCAACCACAGGCAGACAGAGGGGACACCTGTTCCCTCACAGAGGGCTGGCCAGCATCTGAAATCTTAGCATCAGCCCTCGTCCATTCAGAGCAAGGAACGCAAAAAGGGCCCCTGCGGTGTGACCAGGCCAGGAAACCCGAGGAGAGGACAAGGAAGGGAAGGCCTCTAGCTCCATGAATCTACTGTGGTTTGCCAGAAAACAGTACCTCAATACACCTACGCTTGCAATAGAAAAGCCTTTGTCTGGAACGAGCCCCCTCTTATCTCTGATTTTTTTAAAGACACGGGCCTCTGCTGGAATTACCTTCAGTCCCGTTCACACAAACACTGAACAACATCTCCTCAGTGAAGAATACCCACTGTAGGGTCCTTCTCATTTAAAGACACAAGAGGAACAGTTAATCGGCAAATCTATCGCAATTATTAACATCTGTAATCAAATACCTGGATGTTGCAGGTAATAATTGCTTAGAAATCCATATTCTCTGTGTGGGCAAAGCTGTTGGAATGTGAACAAATAGTTCGTTTGCAGCTTCTGAGGTGCAGAAACAATGCTCGTGTGACCTTCATGCAGAACTGGGAGACACAACAGGGGTGTAACAGGCACCATCTCGGTGCACGCATGGCTCCAGCCTGGAAAACATAAATCGCTGGCCTAAAGCCCCATTAAAGTTTATGGTGTTTGAATTACACTCCGCCACTCCTCATCTCCAAAACAAACAAAAAAGCAAAGAGGCTGATTTGCGAAGCAAACTCTTCTCAAACATGTGTAGGATGGAAGATGTGTAACAGAGTTTCTAAAGTATAACGATTGGCCTTCTGTTAGCAGCGCCACTCCAGGGTCAAAAGGCCAAACACGGTACAGCGAGAGTTTGTTCAAGACGTTTCAATGGGCCTCATGCCATTCATCAGCCCTCCCTGTTAAGGGTGAGTCACCTTTCAGATCCCGCCTTTTGATGTCCTTCAAAAACCCGAAGCACAATTTGTGATCTCGGCTGGTCTGAGTCTCACGCAGGGCAGGTTCTGTCCCATCACTCACCCTCACCCGACGCGCTTCAGCCACATAAGTTACAATGTAAAAACGTCAAACGCTCGAGCCTCAAATATGCTGAAGATAGTCATTGCTAGACTAGATGGCCACTGAGGGGCCATTACAGGGGCCGAGGTCAACTTCTTTTTGCTGCCTTTCAGAAACCGTGGGGGGGGGAATAATGGGCGGCTCTGGGGTGCAGCCCAGATGCACACACCTTCAGAGATTCTTTCCTTTGACCTTCCCTATCAAACATATGTTCAACAAGAGTGTTTTATAAGATAGCAAAGTCAGGAAATTCAGGGCCAGTGTAAATCACAGAAGAGCAGGGTTTTGGAAGTCTTGAAAAACAGGATGGCATGTAGAAGTTATTGTACTGCTGCTGATTTTGCGAGAGGGTTGGGTTTGTTGTTTCCTGCGGTGCAGCCTCTCCAATGACTGCGGTTGATGTGAGTCAAGTTGTTAGAACAACATACAACTTGGCAAATTGCATAAATCACATTAAGTTCAAACAGCGTCGATGGCTGTTGATTTAATTTAGTTTAAAATAGTCTTCTATTGCAGCGCTGCCTTTATGTTTAGACTGCGCATGAATATGAGTTTCAGGCTGGCTTGATTGCTCAGTGCGGTTTCTGAAAAGCGCAATCACGTGTGTAATGCTACACTTCTTAATGTGGCTTCCTAAATTTATTTCCCCTCACATCCACTGCACGAGGTCCAAAAAGAGAAGCAAATTCCTTTGGGGGCAACAGAGGAAAATGTCAAGGACGCTTCCGTTAAACCGTCCTCACCTTTCCACCTGACCTGCGTTTGTTCGAGACGTTTTTGAGTCGTGGCGTCCCTCCCTGCTGGGAGACAGGGGTGGGGGGGCAGATTTATGCTCCACTGTGCTGAGAGGGAAATGCGAGGGCAGAAAATGATTGATCCTGGAAATCAGGACTGGAGGGACGTATAGATGGAGACATCTGCTCAGTGCACTCAGGAATAAACAAGCCAATTCTCATTATACCTGAAGGATAGTAAAAGATACGCAGTCCTAAATAAATGAATGCAAGTACAGGATGGTACACTCATAACGTACTTCCTGGGTGACCTGTCCGTGCACAGGAGCCCATTAGTCTCATCCTCGGTGATGATGGGTGCTCTCCAGCAGACAGAGGCGAAGTGCAGCAGAGGAGGGGCCCTAATAGGATCACTCCCCCATTAACCCAGGGGAGCTGCCTTTCAGAGATGCTATCCGCCCGGCACAGTGCTCCACCGGCGCTGCCAAACTGTCGCCACACGACAGCTGCGTGAAAAACGCATCCGTCCATCATCCAATCAGACGGTCAAACCTGATAGGGACGACACGCCGCCACAGTGCTGTACCGGTAGAGGTGGTAATAGGCTGCAGACCATTTGGGTTTACATCATTCTAATATGATGACTGGGTGTTTACACTGTTAACATCTGCACGGAGCTGCCGAGCACTTAAGGACTGCCGCCTCTAACGGGCAAAACGAGCGCGTTTTTTTTTTTTTTTAAGTAAACATCATCTCTGTGGCGAGCGTATTTTAGAGGTAGCTGACAGCGCTCGTAAAACCTCATGTGATGCCATCTGAGGCCCTGATTCAGAATATGATGTAATCAGGGCCTAATTTAGTGTGTTTACTCTCTGCTCGCCTATAGTAGAGTGGAGCTCCTTTATTACCAGACATCCAACTGCCAAAAAGGGGGAATATTATGATTTCGGAGGAAAAGAAGGAAAATGTGTATATATACACCAATCAGCCACAACATTATAACTACTGACAAGTGAGTGAATAACAGCACAATCAGCGTTCTGCTGGGAAAGTCCAGGCTCTAGCATTCATGCAGATTCTACTCTAGGACTGAGAACCCTATTAAACACTATTGCAGACGCATCTCAAACGAATTTTAGCATCAAGATTAAGATCCACGTAACCCACTGCTGCTATCTCAGGCAGGTGTGCCGCGTATATGGTGTGCACTTTTCTTCGCCTTAGTTTACTTTCTTGGTTACTGGAGATATATTAAGGGTTGTCTGCAGACTCGGTGAGTGGATAACCATATGCTGTCACAGCAGACCAGACGCGCCTCATATTGAGAGCGCTGTTGACCTGGGAATTGTGTGGGAGGTGAGGATAGGGGATGGAGGGCCACTGGGGACTTGTGAGCTTTTCAAGAGGTACAAATCAACTATATAACTAACCCGGCTTCTCTTTTCTGCCCTCGGTGCACAGGCGAGAGGAGGAGGAGAAAAAAATTCTAAAAAAGCAGAGCCTGGTGTGGTCAGTGATGATGACAATGCGTTTAAAACTGCGCGTGAATGGATGATACTTTCAAAAAGGGCAGAGAGATTACAGGCAAACCAGAAGGACACTATCTGCCTTTTCAAACGAACAGTGTCAGCTGTTGTTACCTCTACTTCCTTCAGCTCTCTCCAAACATGAATCTGTAAACAAGCAGGCTCCTCGAATTCCATAAAAGTCAAGCAACAGTGATAGAAATCCAGCTTGTATAAGTGGGAAACCCCTCTAACAGAGCTACAGCACAATGGTTTGGGGGGAAGTGTTATTATGGTTCAACGCGCCAGCAGTTCTCCCTCATCACGGAACAAACCCACCAAACTGTCAAACAACTGCTGCCTGCGTAAAGACGCGCTTTGTCAGTGGCTCTGCTGAAGTCTCACTTGTGGTCGAATGCCACAGACTGTGAATTAGCAGCGCAACTGAGCAAAATACAAATGTTTCTTTGTAAGTCAAAGAGGGCCGAATGCACGTCCACGAGGGCCTGGGATGTTTTTACACATGTGGCCACGCAGCGGTCAAACAAACCGTGTCAGTCTGAAGCAGAAAGCGTGTGGCAAACGGTGCTGCGCAGCCCAGGAAAGCTGAAAAAACCAATCGCAAAATCATTTCCACTCAAATGTTCATGGAGATAGAATTTTTTTTCTCTTCCATTACTATAATTACATCTAAACATAGAAACCTCTTTTTTTTTTTTTTTAGCGTGCTGCATATTTAGCTCTTACTTGCATTACGGTGCCCAATCAGTTCCACCAGGTCTGTTCCAGTGGAGTAGGCGACCTCTGTCCTGATTACACTGAATTGTGGGTATTTCCTGCCTCTAAGCCTTGCATATGGATTGAGTAAGGCAGTGGCGCGAGGTACTACTGTTTCTCTCCACTACATCTTCATTTCTTTTCTCCCTTCTCTCCCTCGCTCTCTCCCCCTCTCTCTCCGTTTTTTTTTTTTGAAACACTTTTGTTTTTTCTGGCTCTGCTGTCAAAATACTGAGCTGGGCTTTGGCTCGGCGTCCACTCGCACGTAGCCAAGAAAAATCCCACGAGACAAGTGTGGCTAAATGCATTTTAATCCACATGATCACTATCCGTCTGCAGACTCAGCCACACCTATTGCCGACCTACTGCTGTGAGGAAAACACTTTATATTCAGTGTGTAGGGTGTTTTTCCAAGTGTTGCGGAAGGTAGATGAGGTGCAGCAAAGGTCTGTTGTAAGGTTAAAACTGCTGCTTGTGGATGTGCTTCAAAGTCATATTTCTGTAAAACAATTATTTCATTATCATTAAATACCCGTGCTTGAAAATATAACCTTAATCCTTGTAATGTGACATATATGAGATATTAGAAAGACAGGAGTGAGATTGAGCACGCCGGTTATCGTGTATGCCTCCAACTATAAGGTAACCTCCCTTTGGTTTGACATTTTAACCTTTAAACACATTTTTCGACCCAAATAAGATTTCCAATTAGAAACTAAATTATTTTGTCACAGAGATCCTTTTCTTTTTTGGCAAAGATAAGAAGGCGCCTGTTTTATTTAAAGAAAGTACATCCCATAAACTGTCAGGACAGAGAGAAAGGCTCGTGTAATCAATTTCACTTTTCTTCAAGGGATTTTTTAAAAGAATCCAAACGTACTGCGTAATTGTACTGAGCAGTTTTGGAGTACTTTACCCTTCTACAAATTTTCCTGGACCTGAAAATGTTTCTTTTTTTTGTGTGTAGGGGAAATATTTTGGCATTTGAGCCCATGCTTGTGTGTTTGTATTCAATATTTCTTTGGAATGAGAGGCTCATTATTTTGTGCTTCAGCCTCAAACACGGGCCCTCTCCAACAGAGCTGCTGATATGACACTAACTGAACTGCACTTTTTCCAGGCTTTAGTACCTGCAGGCATATTTATTTTGGCAACTGGACAACCGTCACCTCGAGGCCATATCTCAGAAAAGCCATTCATCATCATTGTTTGGTTGCTGTTGTATTTATTGAGCCAGTAACAGGCTGAATATGAATATATTTTTTCTCACAACTCTATTCAATGACATGAGTTGTGTTGTTTTGTTAGTATACATAAGGTTTAACTGATGTAGTCATTTAAAATGAACATTATAGAACAGTTATGTTCTATAATTCAAAACTTTTGACTGATAGCCTGCCTGAAGCTTTCATTCACATGCTTTAGGGGTCAGAGAAGAACCATAGGATAGTTCAAATCCCCTTTTCTGAATTTTATTGTACAAAAAACATGTCCCTGCCTTAAATTTGTGCACAGGATTTTATTAACACGTCAGTTTGGCTTCATCTGTTGTGTTTTGGGTAACAAAAGAGATAATGGGAGACCTACTGAATTACTGGTGTGGGAAAGGTGATGGATTGGCTTGTTGCTGGCCTGCTCTGACCGCTGGAATGCGCCGCATGCAAAAGGTGCCTCCAACAAACACAGTGGCGCATACCTCCTCAGGTTACCTGGGCATCACATGGTCGCATAAATCTTATTGTGGGTTTTAAAAAGTGAGTAAAAGAGAAAATCTAATATCTAAATGTTACAAAAAATGCATTTGTATATTAAAAAAGGCACTTTTCCTCACTTACTTACTTGTAATGTGATATGAAACTAATACAAAACACATGACCCTAAAATGAAATGTAGCATATAATGTAATAAAGTGCATTGTCTGATTGGTTATGGTAATTCTTCATTTAGCCACAATAACCTTAAGCTCAGCCGCTTCAATTCTTGTAAAATCACCTAAAACAGATGTGGCTCTGAGGTTCAAGACAGCTCTCTGAAAAACGTGCTTCACAACAGCAGGACTGCTGCAGGGCTGGTCCCTAAAAGTGTCCACATGCACAAAAAGCATTGATGCATTCTTATATTTTACTGTGCGGCATAAATCAGAGATTATAGATGTGCTGAGAATAAAAAAGCATCTGAGATTTTTAGGATTGTAGTTTAGCTGTTCCTGTGTTTTAGTGGCAGCGGGAGCCTTAGAGCACAAGGCCGAAATCTCCTCCTCAGCACACATCCTGTAGGCTCTGTCCCCCGGCAGTGACCTGATCCAGCAGAAGGAAGCAACCAATCAGGAAAATATTAGATCAACTCTAGGAAAAATTAATAAAAATCTCTCAAGCATCTTCCTCACCTACTGTAATTAACCGTGAGATTCATACATGTGCACTTGCTATATGCTTTCATCAGAGCAACTCCATTAAAACCCTCTGCTCCCACCGCAGGTCCAAATGATCTATGGGCATCATTATACGTCTCGGGAAGGTGTTGTGTTCCTTACTGCTGCCGTCCAGACAAGTGTGGTCCATGCAACTGGATCCTTTGACATCACGGAGAACATGAAAACATGAAACATAGTTATTGATCACCGAGCTGGCGCTAATCAAATAGCACTCGGGTTTGTTTGAAGTTAAAAATGGTTACAGTGGGTGTTTACCATTGCACTTCAGGAGCCTGCAGCCACACCCCTTTTAAACATACACAGACAGAAGTGTTATTTGTATTGTTAAATTTACATTAAGTCCATTTAATTGCATCAAGCCACTAAACAGATCTTACAATAATGGGCCTGACAGAGAAAATTGCAATCATCTGTGAAGAGCCCGCGGCAGTGTAATGGACAAACCTGATTAATTTAATCTTGTTGCACTCCATTATGGCTGCACTTTATCATTTCAACAGATGGAGCAGCAAGAAATTAAAAAATGCTCTCAAGGATATGTGGCGCTCTCCATCCACTCGAATCCCTTTATCTGAAGGTGTGTGGGCCGTGGTGCTGAAATGAAGGCCTGGACTGGACCCTTTGGATGAGTGCATTTCCCAACCCAAATGAGATTAGACAAAGAGTCAATTGATGCAACAAATCATCCGAATTGTCTTGTGATGTATTGCTGAAGGCTGTTAAGGCTTGTCTATCCAATCATCTAGTCTAATGAGTTGATATTATCAACGGAGCAGAATGACAAATGTTTTATATATAGAAGCAATTCAGGCACGTATGTGCTGCATTCATTCAGCTGCCGATAAACTATTTTTACAATGGAGGAGGGAGATTTTTTTTTTTTTTTCATATTCTGCTGTGTGTAATACAGTAAAACAGTTCAATTCTGCCTCTTTCTACAGAACAAAACTATAAAATAATAATAATAAGTTTAATAAGAGTTTCCAACAAGGCCAAAATGAAACTGCGTCACATTTTAAACTTTTTTTTTTTTTTTATGGATTAGAGCAAACAGAAGCTCAAGCAGAAATAGAGGTCTGTGCATTTTATTACAAAAATCATATTTGTATAGTGTCAAGGTAAATATCTAATTTTCGTAAAAAAAAAATGAATCAATTTGTAAGTTTTGTTAAACTTTAAAATCGTCCGTCTCGACGCGCTCGCGCTAAGTGGATAGGTAGCGCGCGTGCACGGACGCGAGCGGATCTTTTTCCCAGTAAACTTTGGCAGCCGCAGCTACTTTATCACTTTTGCGTCGGATTTTGACAAGCAGCGCTACGTGTTGGCGTTGTCCCCCGTCTTACGCTCACGTCTGCCCCGGACACAGGTTCCAATCAGCGGGTTTAAGGTGCAGCTGACGGTCCGGAGAGTTTGGAGACGCATGGAACTGCGCGTTGGGAAGCGCGTCGAGCCAAATTATCCCAACAGTAAGCAAGCGTTTTTCCTTTTACAGATATTTTTGGAATCGTCATTTATGTCATATTTTTTTTGATTCAGTTTTGTAATTGCAAGCCCTGTCTTAGGGACTTTATATGTATAAGCGCTTGTTGAGGTTTTTACCGAATGTAAAGAAGCAGCAGTCAAAGTCTAAGTCTTTTTATTAATTTTTTTTAATGTCATTATCACATTTTCCCTCTTCTAAAGCGAATATTCATCACACTGACCATAAATATTATGCAAACCGCAAAATATAGTCATTTTCAGGTACAACAGTGCATAATAATTGGTCACCATTTTCACCTGGGCTAGTTTCCAGCTCTGAGCTGTGATTGGTCAATCTTCATTAGATTACCTGCAATCATTTGAGTACACATTTCCCTGCTTTGGTCAGGAAAGACTGTCCCAGCAGCATCAGTGGGATATTTAATCTCTCTGTCATATCTCTGTTTTATCCCAGGGACACCTCCCCAGGGAGAGGGGCTTTGGAGGGCCATCGCTGCCATGACCACCCCAGCTGTGTTGATCCTCACGATTGTGCATAAGGATAGTCTACACCATAAAGCAGATTCACTGTATATTCTCCTTTCAGGCTGCGATAATCACTCTCAAAGTCATTAACACTATTAGACGGTAGGTTATTTGTCATGTGGTCTTTTAGTTGTCACTAAATTAGGCCTTTCACTCAGCACTCTTTCCCCCAGGTAAACATGCATTTCCCTCCCCAGAATAGGGCGATGCAGGTGGAAGTTGCATGCATTTATCAAACTATCATTTGCCTGAAGGTAGCAGCAGTTGTACCTGGGTTTCACTCTCATTCATTCTGCCCCAGGCTGCAGTCATTTTTCTGTCTAATTATTTCCCTTTTTACTTCACTCCACGCTTGACAATGATGGATAACAGGTTAAACGGACATTTTCTCTTCAGTCGGTGTGTGTTGGATTGACTTACGCACACACATTGCTCCTCCCTCAGACCAGTGGACCTTGGAAAGATTGTGTTCCCCTCTGCTTTTCCCATTCCAATATAATACACTTTGTCTTCATTTTCTTCTGTCTCGGACACTTTTTTGTGATATATGGCTGAAGCACATCGCAGAGACAAAGGTGTAGGTTGTGTCAAAGTCACCCCGATAGGATTATGGTCTGGAAAGGTGTAGAAGTTCCGGTCAACACTAAACATGGTGACTGCCTGAACTGATTGCGGTGCAGAAATGTGTTGAATGACAGAGACATCAACAGTACAACTGTTGTGAAATATTACATTTTAAAGTGTTTCTAGGCCAGTGTCACAGCCTCTGAGTGACATGTTTTATAGACATCTTTGTGGAACATCTTGTTTTGTTCCGAGTCAGTTTGCTCCTGCTGGATTGCAGTATTTTTCTACATATTGGCCTGAGGAGGAACAGCTGTGGCCCGAGGATACAGAGTCTGAATTTACTGTGTTTTAAAAGCGTGGAAGCCCAGCGGGGACACTGCAATGTTTCATGTCTGCAGGAAGATATGGAATAATTTTCAGACACATATATAGACGCACACATACGCAGTACATGTGCTTCACGTTTTCTTTAAGACTTGACTTCAGAGGAGAGTTCTTTCCTCGGTTCTCCTCACTTTTGAAGTTACATGCTCCTCCAATTACTGGGGCCATGAAGTCTCCCCTATGGTGTCCTTGGACAGCTCTTTGAGAGCCTGAAAATGTTGTGGGCCATTAATTCTGGATTGTCTTCATCTGTTTGCTTAATTTTCTCTTTTCAGTCTTTTTAAGCACGTTTAAATCTTCATATTTCAATGCTTTTTAAAAAATGTACTATTTTACTTTAGATACTCTTCACCTTTATATTTATACACACATATATATATATATCTAAGTGTACAGAGGTTTTTTAGCAATAATTCTTTTAAAATATGGTAAAATGCAAACCCATCAGCTTGAGAATTGATTTGGTGTTTTAAAGCTCTTTTTTTTCTTTTAACTTACACATTTTAAGTTTTCAGTTAGACTAATTTGCTGTCAGGCAGGAGGTTGTTTTTGCAACTCAGGCAGACTCCAGAAATTAATTTATCCAAATAACCAAGTCCTTCTGGGCCATGGAGGCCGGGACACCGCAATGGCCCTGGTAGGCAAAGCTGCTGTTTGAAGTCTGGAATGTTTTGGCTGACTTGGAGCAGGCGACTGGAGTGGAGGGATCATTTTCATTGACCCTCGGGATTTTTAACCATTTTCATATACTGAGAGCAAAACAAAAGTAAGGGAAAAAAATGCCTGAGCTGATTTGCATTGACTTTGCTATCAAAAACCAAGAAACTAAGAAAGACGTTATTTATAGCTAATTTTCTTACACACACACACACACACTAATTTGGTGGATTTGGACCTCGGGCTCAGTTAATACGTTAGCCTACTAACACAAACACTCTGATTGTGCACTTCATTTGTGCTAAAGCACTTATTAGGTGCAGTCTTTGTTAGTTTATAATTTGTCTATTCACCAGATAAAAAAATCACTGCAGCAGTCACATTAGTAAAATCAATAGCTTTTTATACATCCTCTTAATGACTTAAATTACAATGAGGAAAAGCTATGCTTTTATTAAACAAGCTCGTGGAAAGGAAAGCGCAGGAAGCCAGGCGGTCTTGAGTAACAGAGCACTTAAGTTTCCAGTGTAATAAATAATTCACAGGTCCTGTGTGATGAGCTGCTGAGGACAGAAATCCCTAATGACAGCTTTTTATAACCTATGACTCAGCTGGCCATTATGCTCCTGACATCCCCACACAGACCACATTCCGTCTTCACGCTTAATGCTCGCTCCTTTCTTACGCTGGACAGCTTTGCTTTTTGCCCTGACAGGAGGGGTTAAGTTACCGAGTAAAATATAAATAAACTTAATGAAAGAACCTGATATAAAACAGTAAAATGTGCTGTTTAGTTGAGGCGTATCTTGTCCTTTTCCCCCATATTCTAGCTAAGCCACCTGCAGTTCATCCAGTAATGGCAAATCAGTAATCATGTTTGCAGTAGTCAGATTCTGGTTCCAAGCAAGTGAGCAGTGTGCAATTACAATGTGCTTTATGGATATTGTCTGTCAGACTCTGGTTATTACGTTCTCATCATTATCATTTCCTGTTCCAGGCCCACGCAGATGAAATTGCACTCACCTTTGAGCCTGTCGCCTTTGCTGCTGCGTGAGGTAAGGTGCTGAATAATTGAGTTTCCCCAGTCCAGTCCAGGCCTGCGACTGATCAAGCATTACAGTGTTTGATTGGCGTAATGGCACCGTACCCCCCAGCTAAGGTCAGCCCTAGCAACATCTGGGACGATTACACTTTATGCAACTCCCACTATGAAAGGCAAGGCCTCATAAGGCATGGGTGGACATCATTAATGTTATCATATCCAACTCTCTGCTCTCTCTAAGAATAGACAGTTAATTTTAGATATAAAAAAAAATATCCAATTACTCAGCCCCCTGCCAGAATTAGTGCATGGACGTAAATCTGGCGGTCTTGATTAAGCACCTGACAATAGAGTTAGAGCAGCACCCGTGCTTTATGGTCATAAAGTGGATGTGGACAATTAGGTGCACGTGTAGTTTCCAATACAGCATGTGGTGACTTGGTGTGAGCTAAAAACCGCCTTAGTAACACAAAGCATGAATATGCAAGACTAACTTGCTATGATTTTGGCCTTTTGAAATAAAGTAGATTTTCTCCACCATTTTGTGGTGAGAGGATCACTTTTACACTTGTTGCTTTTTTTACGTCAGTGTGCGCTGATCTCTCCGCCGTTGCCTATTAATTATGAAATACTGTAGTTCCTGCCCATTTCATTTTACTGCTGCTTCCTGCCAAACTCGGTGTGAAAGGCTGCTGTTCTTAAATAGGCATATAAAGATCGCACGGGGAAAAGTTCCCCCTCAGTACGTTCTCTCTCTAGTATTACATCACCAGAGTCAAAAATGCACAGGAGAAGAACACCTCCTCTCACCCTTGATGCCCACTTTCACACATTGAGCAAATAGAATTTTAGTGGGGAAAAAAATAAGATTGGGTGAAAAAAAAGAGTTCCCTCTTCTGCACTGCCTTTGTTGCCTGCAGATTAAGACGTTAGCTCAGGTGTTGTGGTACTTTACAGTGTGGAGACTGGCCCCCGTGATGGCAGATTATTGGCCTGTAGTCCAGGTCAGCTGCTGGCCTGTGTGACAGGTCCCCTAGAATAACTCTGACCGCCTTGATCCCCACTGTCAGCACATCAGCCTCAGTGCAAGCTGATTTCATCAAGGCCACCAACAGATTGTTGCTGTCCCTTGATGGACAACTGTTGGGCTGGTTTCCAGTCCCGTTAAATTTTAGGGAAACATCGTTTACACCGTCAGTACAGCTGTGTTCCTTCGGAGTTTCTTGAAAACACCCTCTCTGGTCTCAAACTCATAATTAATACATTTGAAATTTCAACATTTTTTTTCCCCCACTGCAAGAACAGAGCTGCAGTCTATTTTTATGTGTGTCCTGCATATAGGAAAAAAGGTAATTGGCAGAAATTCCAATGATGTAAACAGTACCACAACAGCTGTGTGTGGTCCACCAGTGTTTGCTATTTTATACCTCCAGTCCAAAAGAAATAGTCTGGATACAGCTTTTGTAGCACAGCAACGTTGGACTTGACCATGTAATCTAGACAATATGGGATTTGGTGCCTTTTAATCTTAAAAAGTGCACATATTAGAAAAAAAAAAAACCAAAAACATATTTATTCATGTTGCTTTTATAGATTTCTATAACAAGAATATCAGTAAAGTATCTTTTACAAATGCAGCAGTCTGCTCCTTGCCGGACTACTGGTTCAATATTTAGCATTTCTGTCACTAATGTGCAACACTTCATTGCTCTCGACACAAAACAGCATCACCTTCAGTTCCGGATTTGCCAATCAGCAGCCGGTTGAGTGACAGGCGCAGGGCAGTGTATCGCTTACGTAACCTTTCCTCCACCACCAAATTAGAGCGTCTGTTGCTACACACCATCATCACCTCCTGCTTCTACACAAATGAAAGTTTGGAGCCCTCGGTTTCAGAGGTTCACATTTTGGATGTGTGCCCAAACTACTTTTTAGATGAACAGGTGCTCAGAGTGGTCTTCACTTCCATCCCTGGAAACTAGGTCCTCGGGTTTTGCCAACGGGATTATTGTTCTGTCATTATACTGTGCACTAAAGTGCAAATGAATCGGATGGATTCTAATGTTCTAACGGCACAAATATTTCCATACACCTGCTTGTACTTGATATATTTCTCCAAACAATCCAATAAATCACTGCACATTCTGTCTGCACCCATCTTTGACATGTCTCAAGGCTTGGCTGAGAAAGCTATTTATTCTCATACGCAGCTAACTACTGGCACGTACACGTTCATGTGGAATGCCATTCACAATGCAGAAAATATATTTAGTTCTCGCCAACAGGCAGCAAAAGGCACCAGTAGGTCTAGCCCCTGTGTAAGAACAGTTATTTCTGGCACCGTATGGACTTCCAATTACTGTCATCCAGCGCATTACTCCTTCAGGAACATCATTAACCAGATTTAGATGTGTCAAGTATGACACCTAGAGTGGATGTTACAAATGAAAAATATTTATCAAATTCTTTTTTTTAATCCATAAACTGTAAAATTAGCATCCACGTATAAACATTTTCTCTATCAAAGGTGCTGCACACAAAAGAAAACTATGTTAAGTATTTGTTTCCATTTGACTATAGGAACGAAAGAGCATTTATAAAGATTTGAGGGGTTTTTTTTAAATGCCATTAATAGGTGGTTGCTTTTGGACAGTGGAAATACCCCACAGCTGCAGGCTGGCTGTTACTCCATATGTGGCCCTCCTGTCAGAAAACACTCAAAACTTCACCACTCACTCAGACTCCGGCTAACCATGCAGAAATGACGAAGCTGTAATTTAAGTAATGTGTCACTTCTGGTTCAACTGACCTTTCCATTCATGACAAAATCTGCATGGTTTTATTTTGGGAAACAGCGTGAGAGCCACGCTCGTATTTGGTGAAGGTTTTACCTAAAGCGGGGCAAATCTCCTGGCAAAGCCACGCGATTCATGTGGGATGAGCAGAGAACAATGCCCAGATAAGAGATTTACCTACCTGATGGGAACACACAAGGCCTACGTCCTGGAGCCATGGCAACTGGCAGGCCCCGCGTTTATCCTCAAAAACAGCCGAGCAGCTCCTGCAAACAGAAATGATCCCAGTTAATTGGTGTGTAATTCCTGCAGAGTTGTCATACATGTGTGCTTTTTTTGGCCCCTTCAAACAATAGAGAGTGGTGTGAACGGTCAGTGAGTGGTTGAACTGGGGCCTGAACGAGCTCTTTCTTTTTCCTTGTCCATTTGTACTAGGTCAGCTTTAAAACCCTGTCACTAATCATGTTGAGTTCTCACCTCTATGATGCCGATGACGTGAATTAGGTTATTATAGTTGGTGTAAATAAGATTGAGTTGATTTCACTATCCATGTTTAAGGTTTCTTAGAAGTTACAGGATTCATGCTTCATGGTTTGAATAAATAATAACAGTTGTATTTCTTGGCCATATCACTTATCCTTCTGTATTATCTTCTTTCAGCGCTGTAACTTTTTAAATGTCCTGGAGGAGTTCCTGTTGAAGTCCCAAACCTACTGAGAACTCTAATGAAGGCTTTACCTTCCAGGCAAGCATATTTCTCCAAATGACAGTAATTTACATATGATGTATTTAGAGAAGGAGAGGGCAGGCTAATTCTATTTAGAGATTTTCCTTTGTTTTAGGAGTCATTAGCAGCTCGCTCAAATCTAATTTTTACAATTTCATCAGGCCATCTTGGAAAGCCTCCGTGAGCTCATCAGAGAGGAGCATTTATTGCTAAGTGTTCTCTATTGCATTAGCACACAATAAAGCGGCCAGGGGCTCCTACAGACGTTTATGTGGAATCCAGTTAACACTCCACCAGTTCGTTTTTATTGGGACACAATCAATTTTTATTCATTTTGAAGGCAGAATGCTTTCTTTCATTGTGTGCTTACCCAAGCTTATAATACCTTAAACCGATTATTCATTTGTTTGCACCAAATGCTAATGTTCATCTTTCAAGTTTCCTTTTTGAGACGAAGGCCTGTCTTGCATGTGTGTTTATAACAAGGGATTTTCTGCCACATATGTTCTTCATTATCACACGTATCCCTCTGTGTTTTTAAGCCTCAGTGTTGCGCTTGTCTCACTTATGCATTTCTGCCAATAACAATGCTGTTTCACAGCGTCTGTGTTTGTATTTCAGTCCCGCCTCTCATTCTCTGCAGCTCCACTTTCTCTCATACAGTGTGATGTTTGCTTTTAGGCATATGCTGCGTGCCTGTCGCCATTTGCCTTGAAGC
The DNA here is from genome assembly GCA_000180735.1 of Tetraodon nigroviridis. Taxonomy (NCBI): domain Eukaryota; kingdom Metazoa; phylum Chordata; class Actinopteri; order Tetraodontiformes; family Tetraodontidae; genus Tetraodon; species Tetraodon nigroviridis. The sequence continues at coordinate 1,498,394 of CAAE01014544.1, forward strand.
ATGTTTGATTTGGTGTTGCATTTGACTATTTCTGCAGACAATAACGCCGCGTTGCCTGTCTGTAAATGTGAAACTGAAACACACTTTTTATCTGTGCTCTCCAGCTTTAGGATTTGTCATGAAGCAGGCTCTGGCATGCTTTCAAAACATTGATGTGATGACAAGTTATCATTGATCCGTCTTTACTTAGTTGGATCTATTAAATAATGTATGGGCTCCTGTGCATTACCCCTGCACTCTGCTGTCCTCAGCCTATTAGAGGAATGGAGCATAGCACCCCAGTGGCTCCTCGGCCCTCGGAGGTCTTTGGGCTTTCATTTAATTAAATTATTATAATGAAACTCCCATAACCAGATTAATTTAAATAATTTATCAGCGGTCAATTTGAGGGAGAGGCTGCATTAATGATGCACAAAAGACCTTAACTTTTATTCCTTTTTCTTCTGTTAATGGTGTAGTTTATTAGGTGCTCTGTAGTGACAAGAGGTGAAAGTTGTGTGGCTAATTTTCTCTTTATTACAGAATCCTCAATAGCTTTACAAAAACACACCGAAACTTTAGCTTGTTGTTTTACAAACCCAATCTTTCAAACTTCCTTTTGGTTTGTGGTTTGACTTTTTATAACAGCACCTGAAGGCACAGAAGTGATTAAACTAATGGTGCAAGTCCTGTGCAGATCTGTCCATCAGGTTGGTATGTTAATTCCCCTTGTGGGAGTATAATAGGTGAGTTTGGTGCCTTGCCAACACAAGAGGGGAAGATTGACTGTCACACAGTGTGAAACTGTAATTAGCTTCAGTGGAAGTATTCTTATTTTAGTTTCCGGGCAAAAAGAAGCAGCAGCACAGCAGAGATCTGTTAGTGGATATGTTGCTGAAAACAATTACCTCGTGTGATTGAAAATGAGCATATTTCATATCTTTGTAATTTTGGCAGGAACTAGCGAATGCAAAGGCCGGAAGTGCTGCAGAACTGGATGGAAGAAGGAAGAATGTCATTGAGATGGTGAGCCAAGTGCATTTATCAGGCCTTCATCAATAGTTGCTTAATAATTCAAGCACAGGCTGGGGATTCTTTCAGGCAGGGTTTCAGCTAGCTTGTAATTTTGTAAATTGCATAGTCATCACGCGTTGCACGTGCATTCTGCTCAGAGGTTGGCAAGTTGACTGAGTTTAGCAAGAGGATCGGAAAGAAATCGTGTCCAATGTGTCCGAGATGCAGGTATAGCGTTTATACAGAAGAAAAGAAAAAAAGAAATTCTCACTATTTGGCAAACACATTCACAAAACGTAATAAAAACACTTATCCATATGAAAAGGTGCTATTGCACCGCCCCTACCCTCATAGGTCTGCCACATACTTCCCACAGCTTTCAGAAAACAAAAACAGGAATTTGTCTCTATTGTCCCAGGTGACCAGGTGCACCTTTCGCCAGAGCAGCGAATCAGCAAACCCTTCAATTACGCTGGTGACCTGCATTCAACAGAACCAGGTCTCCAATTGTCCTCTCCAGTATAACCTGTTCTGGATCTGTGAGTACACATTTAATCCACATTATTTCCAAAGAAACCTGCTCATGAAAAATGGCTTCAACAAAATCCAAACTAGGTGTTGTTTTATTTGTCTCTAATAACAGCAAAAGTGATAACAGCTATAAGAATAGGAATATGTTTATTTATACCACAACAGGGAAATTGCACTGTTCCAGCAGCAGTATTACAATAATAAATATTAAAAAAGTATTTACAGAGAACTAAGAATAGAGATAGAGGAATCAGGATAGAGGAAAAAGTAAATAAATGACAAACTCTATATACACGTAATAAAATAGAATAGGAAGTAAGAAATAACATATATATATATATATATATATATATACAGGTACTGTACATGAATAATTAGGCAGTTTTGTGTGGGACCTATGGTGCTGCATTATAGATAATAATGTTGGCAATGTAAAATCCTGACTTTCTCTCCAGTATTTGTTGCATGTTTAATCAACACCTGGAGTCCAAAGTTTTAGGAGGAAGCTCTCACTGCTGGGTTTTCCCGCTGTCTCCTTTCTCCCTCTGATCTGCGTAACTGAATATAATGTTTATGTTGGAGTCAATGCCAAGGCCGGTTCCTTTGTTGTGGTTCCATTTGTATTTTTAGCCAAGTTGCACAAAGTTGCTAGTGTTGATGATTCACATGTACATCATCAAAGTAGCTGAAGTCATTACATCTTTCTGTGTGCAACTTGCATGCCAAAGGATTGTCAGATTTCCTTGCTAATTAAAGTCTACATGTGTGCTTTTTTTTTGAAAAAGTTTGACTGAGCTAAAAACCCTAATGTTGCTTAATGTGTTAAAATAGAGAAATAGTATATTTGTAGACGAATAGAAAAACACAACTTTTAATTAAACACATTTGAATTACGCAGTGTATTTAGGTAGAATGTTAACCAAAAACAGACCAGAAAACAGTTTCATTTCACATAGTCCAGTGAGTTTTATGGATTGCTCATGCACACATTTCTCCACATGAAGTGGAAATATTAAGAAATAAAACGGTTAAAGTATCATTCTGAAACAGGTTCATGGCGTCATAGCTGCAGACATTTAGCTGTAACTTTCAGAGTTTTGAAGTTGCATCCTAAAGAAAAAGATGTAAAAGATAAGAATGGCTCATCACATCAGACAAGATTGAAGTATTAAAAAATTTAACGTAGGTTGCAGTTTTTATTTATCTCTACAGGATGGTACACTTGTTTTGGTGTGATCAAACTAAATTGGACAGCACTTTCTGTCCAAAGGTAATCAACAGTGTTGCAACACTGCTCCTGTTAAAAACAGAAAAATGAAAAGCTGTCTCCCTCGCTCATGACGCTGGGGGTGATGTGCACCAGGCACATGTGTTGGAGTCACCACGAGATGCTTTGGGACAAAGTATCAGCATAAGCATCAGCACTCCTGTCCTCGTCGCTTAAAACCGCGGTTAGCCTGTTGGTTATTTTGGAAGTCCTCATCACGTCTCAGCTCCCTTCCCGTGCCAGTGGAGACACCCACGGCCTCTGCCAATCCGCTAATAGTTCACACTGTTCTGAAGGCTGTGGAAACTTGCACAGCTCAGCATGTTGCATGCTGTTCTATAACGTGAGTGACATTTGGTGCCTATAATTGGAGCTTCATCATCTTTTTTTTTTTTTTTTTAAAAGTGCACCAGTGCAAAAAAAAAGACAAGTGAAGGGAGATAAAGCCAGCTGCCGGCTCTGCTCAGGAGTTAAAAATGACTGATAACTGCTGTTGAATAGGCATTCATCATTTAAAATAACTCATCTGTGTGGTCGTGCACTTGTGGATGTAGGTTAAGTGTAAGTTATTTTCAGTTCATAGTATTTCCGTTTTATTTTAGCAGTATTGAGAGCTGATCCATTACCTGCTAATACTACTGGCTCACATTGCTTTGTTTGAGCTTCTGTATCTGTTGGCATCCTAGAACCTGAATATTCTGCTAGTGTGTCCTGGCGGTGGGACTAAGTGTTAGCTGACAGGCTTGCAGTCTCTTCAGTGACTGTAGGCAGTTCTAGCAGAATGGCACAGACCCAATCTAAGTGGCTTTCATCTGGCCAATTCAAACAGACGTTTGACCCCAGACATTTGCCTAATGTGTTTTTGTTATGTGGACTCCTGGCTTCACAAATGTCACAGTGGCTGCACCAGTGGGGTTTGGTGAATGAGTCAGGAGGTTGGGGGAGTTGGGGGGAGACAGGAACAGAGAGGCAGCCTTAGGGGGAGGTGAGGTAGGAATTAAGTTCATACCTTCTGCATTTTGTACTTGAACCCACTGGGAGTTGGTGGAGTGGTGAACATAAGTTTCCAGCGACGGTGAGTCCCTCCTTCCTCGTGGGCCAGAACCTCTGCAAGCCTGCCGATGAGTGGCCCAGCCCCCCACACGCTCCACTGACCTAGGCACAACTGTGCAAGCAGTTGTGGTAAGGAGGAGAGTGCCACATTTCTGGCTGCCTGGGCTGCACAAGTTAGTAACAGTCCCAGACAGTTGGGGCTGTCCCGACAAATGCTGCCATTAGAGAGGTGCTGAAAATTTATCACCAAACATATTGGTATTTTAGGTTGCAGCTGACAAAGATTTAGTGGCTTTACAGAGAAGAGACTATCTTTACACCAGAATACCACGTTGGTATCAAGAGGAAGTCACACAATCCACTTATCACTCAGATTAGAATTCTACATTCTTGAATTGGTAAAACTGAGTATCGTTTTCTTCAGCTGCCCTGTTTGAGTTTTCTTTAAATTGGTAACTATAAGTTGGTGTCTGCATTTTGAAAACTTGCATTTAGAGGTTGTCATACAACTGACCTAAAAAAGGCTACCTTTTCTCGGTTTGTGTCCATTTATGTTTAACAGAGGTAGGAAGAAAATGTAAAAAAATACTAATAAATATTGGCTGTATATCCTTTTTTCTGACCCCTGAATATGTCCTAAATCTCAGAATCTGTAACCACACTACTGTAGTGTTCCTTACTGTATACAGTCATATTCTCCCTATCGTTGAACAGATTGTATATTTAGAGTGTCAGACTCGCAGTGACACTCCCAGCCATAGAGATGTCTCTCTGAGTAATAGGTCTCTAAAGTGTGCTTGTTTAGCTTGTTTGGGGCCATCGGAGAGTAATAAAGTTTCTAAGGATTTTCAGAGTCCTCACAGACTTTCCACAGGTGTGCTTCACTGGCTATAAAGTATTGCTTGTCTCCCGTGGTATTTGCACAAATGCATGAGGCAGCAGGGACGTTTTTTTTAAGAACTACATATTTGTGCTTATGCTAGGATGGTGTACTGTATTTTACCTATCAGACAAAAAGGCCAACTTGCTTAATTCAAAGCATGTTGTGTTTGCTTTGTTTGGAACCAAAATGGCTGCGACAGGGTCACCGGGTTAATTAAAGCTTGTGACGTCCACTGAGGTTAACCATTTCCTTTGTTCCTTCTTTCTGTGGAGGAAAGCTGCAATGTATTTTCATGTTGAGGTACGCCGTGTTTACTTTTGTCATTGCTCCTCAGCGAGGCGGGCCAACTTGATGTTTGTTTACGAGAAATTTAGGCTTCACTTATAACTTTCATTCGCCACTTGAAAGGTCTTGACTTGCTACTAATTTACCTTGAAGGGCTTCAAAATTATCTGTCTGCACCGTCAGAATCTTTTTTTGTGGCGGCGACTTGTCATCATAAAGGCTTTTTCTTTGAGTTTAATGAAAGCCTTATGGATGGTCTAATGTTATGTACTTGAACGCTGCATGCACAGAGTCCTAGCAACATGGCTTTCACTTTTATATCGGCACTTTTTACTTCGGGGTTGTTTTTTTTTTTTTTTTTTAAGTTAGAGCTCACATGAAAAGAACCAGCAGTGGGAGTAGAGGTGGAAAACTGGAGGAAAGAATCTCCACTTTCCCTGGTTGGGAATACATCACTTTCAGTTATTTTTAAAAGGAAGCTGCACTCAGTGGAAGATTTTTAAAATTTGATAAATTGCATCAGGGACGTTTTGTGTTTTGTGTGTTAACATACACTTTTCTAAATATCTGGACAATGATATCCTGTTCAAAGTTCTCCCAAGTTAAGATTTTCCCGTCTGCGTGGTGTAATGCTCTGGTGAGCACAATGTCAGAAAAGGAACCTGATCCCTCCACATGTGACGTTGTGCAAACACCATAGTGGTTCTATCAAAACAAGTTTGCAGCATATGCATATGAAAATATTGCAACTGTGTCACAAGGGTGTTAGCATTTTGTTTCATCTGTACCATTTGATCCCAGGCTGCACCAGTGCTGCTCCTTTCACACCGATTAGATGTAGTTTTAGTCAAGATAAGTACACCCACTCTTTTGAGATGCACTCTTTCAGAAACAACACAGGAACATTTTAGGGAACCATGCGGGGAGTCTATGTGTGCACATACTCCCCTGATTCCTTATCTTGGAAACAGAATCAGATTTGTGGTTCTATTTTCATGCGGTGGATAACCTGTTGGCAGCAGAGGACAGTGCAGATCTCTCCTCACTCTAAATTGCAGGAAGGCATCCACGCAACCCCACATGAAGCGCCCCATCAAGATAATCCTCAATAAAGAACGGCTTCACATTTTAATCTTAGCTTACTTCTCAAATGTCTTCCTTGATATACTTTTTGGCAAGTGGCATTTTAGCACTGATGTCAGTTGGACAGCATTAGTGCATCTTTTGTTAAGCTTCTCTTTGGCAGATGCTGCAGAAAGCTATTAGGCAACTCTTCAGTAGCGACAGATAAATGACACGAGCTCTCTAAATGATCAAATAAGATATTCTCCACTTTTGTCATCCAACCTTCCAAAGTTTATAGATCCGATATTTCAAGCCTGCGCCCCAACCTGAATTCAACGTGGCTTTTATATTTTAGCCTGCGTTTAACAGCCCGTCTGCTGGGACGTAGGATTGTAATCAAACTGCAGTAAACCTCCGAGGTTGTTTTGGAGCCTTGATTTGAAACATACTACACAGCGCTGCGTACACCGAGAGTCCGAGGAAAATCTGAGTTTCGTCACTGTGACATAAACAACACTGGGTAATTGCACTGTGCAATTTGAAAATAACTCACTTGCAAAATTGCATCTCCAGCTAATTTTATACAGCTGCTTATTAAAATAAAAAGTGACACAGTAAATGCTGTACACTCAATTGGCATGTGCACCTCGCCGCTATTAGAAATAGTTATTCGAGAATCCCAATGCACCTATTAGTCAATCGAGTTATCAAGAATTTGTTTAATGTGCAATATATTTCATGCTTGGATGCTGAAATGTGAGCCTGTGGATTTACCTGTGGGCAGGTGCTTTGGAGCACAGGGGGTCTCTCTTGCAGCAGGTCCACATTAAAGCTATTATTGCAGTGTATTAAAATGTGAAGGCCTGCGGTTTAGACAGGTTTTTATCTTTTAGCTGATGGTTCCGACCGCCTTTCAGCATTGGTTGGTGTTGCTATCGTTGCTATTGTAAACACGGGGCATACATGGCACAGTGTGCTATTCTTCACGCAATGAGTGTTTCTTCTCTCTCATCACCTCTTCACCGTAGTACTCTTCATAGTAATGTATGACTTCCTCTTCCTCCGCCATCATTTTTTTACTACTTCAGTTGCTTTATTGTGTAAAAAATGCTCCAAATCGGAAATGATCCGTTAAGTCATTCATTATAAAGAATTTGCTCCCGTAGCACTGCAGCAGAGAATTGTCACCAGAGCTGGTAAACCTGCAGTCTGAGCCTATTGCTAGCTTCGCGTCGTAGCATCAAACAGTTGAAGTAACCGGGAGCAGACAGAAGGCACTCATTACTTTGTAGGCCGAGGCCGTCTATGTGTTGACAGAAGACTTCCACTAGTCTGCCGTGAAGACCGCCACAGCAGAGCCCTGCTGGTAAACCTCTCCATTACCTGCATGAGCTAATGACTTGAACCCCTTGTTTACCCCTGTGGAAGTTCAGAAAGAAATCCAAAAATCACTTGAGAGAGCACAGGAGAGGGGTTTTTATTCTGGCGAAAAAGAGCATAACAAAAACAAGAGTGGAGGAGGTAGGGGTTCAGAGGAGCGTAAGCCCTCGGGGTGTGTGAGCAGAGCTTGGTGCAGGCCTGTGGAGAGGTCTGCCGTTGGACGGTCTGGCGGGGGCTGCGCTCCTCAGAGCTGGGAGTGAGGGACACACGAGGTGCCGGTGTGAGGCAGGACTCCCCAGCGTCTCCTCCAGACCCAAAACCTGCCTGTGAGGGAGCTCAGAGCAACTTCTCTGCTTTTTTAAACAACAGCAGCAGCCTCCCTCTCCCACCCTCATTCACTCCCTCCCTCCCACGCTCGCTCTCTCGCCCTCTCTCTTTTTTTCCCCCCTCTTCCTTAGACACTCACTAGTCACTGCCTGCAGCAGTAATCGGACAACTCTCATTCTCACCAGGACGAGGTCTCCTGAGATACCGTGTGAGGCTTCATGGGTCCCAGCACCTAAAATGAAAAAGAAAAAAAATTCTCTTATAGTTTTCATTTGTTGTGCACCAGATTCTTCGTAAGAAGAGTTTTAGAGAGTTTGCTGTCCCTTCTGCTGGACTGAATAATCCGTCTCTACAAGATTTTTTGTTTTTAGGAGGGATAAAAACACAAGGACTCAACAATAATTGTAGTGAGTATAATTCCAATTTTTCCTAATGTTTGTGTGTTTTCAGTATTTTTGTGTCGTGTGTGTCGGTAAGAGTACGTCTATACGATTGCCTTTGTCTTTAAATTAGCAATAGCAGTATATTTACTCATTTTTTTCATGTCAACATTTTGAAGGGTTGCATTTGTATTATTGTCATTTATTGCAAAATAACTGGAATTTTAAAAAGATACTAATTAAAATGGGAAAAGTACAACACTGGTATTAATATCTGAAGAGAAATCTGCCAAAATTATAATAAACAAATATTTAAATACACTGATTTTTTTTTGAAGAAATAACTGAAGTTTACTATTTAAAGTTAAATAAAAATTTACATTAAATTGATTAAAGATTTAAAAAATTACTTATTTAAATATCCCATTAAATTTCCTTTCTAAAAGGAAACTTAGAATCTAAATAATCTATTCTCAAAGGAAGTAGTTAATGACAAAAAATACACACATAAATATTTGTTGTGATTAATATAACATGCGAAAATATGTTGAGTTCTGTCTTCTTTGAAAACTGCCACGCTCCTGGCCGAGCTTACCTTTCAACAAGGAAGGATAACGTGCCGGCGCTCCGTGCTGGAGCCCCATTCTGACGGGCAGAACAAACAAAACCGGCACACTTAAAACAGTTGACATCCAATGCCATCTGCTGAGGCCAGGAATGCTGAGCGGGGACCTGAGGAGCCCCTCAGCGCCTGACCGCGGCAGCAGGCCTGGACTCCCGGCTGGGCTGCGTCTCCTCAGGCCGCTGTCTCACAGGCAGCGAGGACGAGTCAGCAGCTGTAATCAGGAGCCTTTAACCGAGGGACCTTCTACTTTAATGTTCTGTGTGTAAGCACAGGCTTATAAAGCAAGCCAGGGAATTATTGTGTGTGTGTGTGTGTGTGTGTTCGGTGTGTGTGTCTGTGACTGTGAGAGAGAGCATCACTTTTATGCTCCTTAAATTTGTCTGAAATTCATGCTCCTTTTGTTTGTGGTTTTGTGTTAATAAAGGTGTTGTCTGTAAATGATGGAGTGGAAACACACAGATTGGGATAATGGCCTTTGCTCTGTGTGGACAAACATGACTCTGTGTGTGTGTGTGTGTGTGTGTGTGTGTGTGTGTGTGTGTGTGTGTGTGTGTGTGTGTGTGTGTGTGTGTGTCGTGTGTTTGCCTGCTGCAGCCATTCACTCATACAATAACCTTATTTATCCAATTAACAAATAATGAGAAGGCTGATTGGGAGCTGTTTACACTGTGTGTATTTGCTTTACACAAGGGAAGATCTGGCTCTTTCTGAGCGGCTGTGCAGCAGCAGTGTGTACAACAGTACAACGGGAGCGGCTGGCGGTGACGGTGGCATTGTTTGCATTAGGCCTGATGTCCTCCGTAGAGTCCGGCCGGGCCGAGCCCTCGTCCTCATCATCCTCATCCTCCGCTCTTAGACAGCTAATTGAAAATGGTGAAAGACAGGGGAGGCGTGAAGAGCATGAGAAAAAAGGAGGAGGAAGGAAACGGACGATCTATTAAGTACCTGTGTGGTCAGTGGGCCACGGGTGTTTACTAAATACTGGCGGTTGTTGTTTTGTTAACACTGTTTGGGTCTGAAACATGCAAGCGAAGGAACAGGAAGCAAACTTGAAAGATTTCTGCTGATCGCTCAGGTCCTCGGTGCTAACAAAAACACTGGTGTTGTAAAAGGCAAATTGGCCTTGCACAAAATTATTTTTCATATAAATTCAAATTTATTTTCAAATTGGTCCGAATATAAACACAATCTCCCCCGTACAATTGTACAGATCAGGTATTTGCTTTTCACTTGCACTTTAATTTAATAATTACTCGTTTCAGCATCACAATAGAACATTTACTAATAACTTGTAGCAAATGAGATAAAAACACATTTGGGTGATATAACCAATCAGACGTGTGCGTGTAAAGCTTCCCTGGTTTTGCGGTGGTCATGGTGGAAGGCAGGCTGTGATAAAACATGCACCTTAAACCTCGTTTGATGGCCCTCAAAGGCGAGCTTGCCTTCTGGAAATAATTTTGAAGGTTGAAGAGCACAGTATTAACAGATTTAATGTAGCTGTTGAGTGAATTGCCGGAGCACGGTGTCAGACGGAACCGAAAAGACAGAGAAACGGCACATCTCACAAGCAGCCCATGTGTTAATCATTGTGCCACATTAAAAGAGAACGTATGTGTTTTAAAAGAAAATAAAAGAATTCTTTCACTCACCTCACATCAAAATGTTGCCCTTTTCATAAAGACAAAAAATATATTTCTTTAATTACTTTCTTTTTATTTCTTACTTTTATGACATTTGCAATGATAAATGCTGTTTTAGGGAAAAAAAAAAAAACATATAGTCTTAGCATAGTTGAAAATGTTCAAAGTGTCTCAATTTCCAACTGAAATTCTTGAGGGAAAAGACACAAGATATTGAGTGTTGCGTTCGCTGGCAGCCGTCACTTTTCGCGTCCACGTCGAGGTGCAAGTGAAGTGTAGCATTTTGTAAACTGCGCCCAAGTCCACGCACATCTGTGTCCAATTGTTGTGTGCATCTACATTCTTTGAGCGTGGATTTATTTTTCCTGGGCCACCATGTGGATTCAGCTGACCAGCTTATGCGAGGATTAACTGTTTTAAAGTTAGATTTTGATTAAAGCATTGTTTTTTTCCAAACGTCGTAACTCGCAGCACATGTTTTGCATAGACTGGAAAATGCAAAGACAATGCAGTATGAAATTCATATCTGACAATGATGACACAGAAAGTGGAGGATGAAATAAACAAAGCACGCTCATTTTTCAATGTCATCTTTGGCTGATTATTTGTATTTTCCATCTCAACATTTTGTGTGTAAATAATGACCGCTGGCCCGTTTGCATGTGACGTGCATATTCTATGTGAAATTGCTTACTATTAGCTGTGCAGCAACAAAATATGTGGGAAAGGTGAAGCCATGATTTGTGCTGGGTCAGACAGCCTGCATGCTGAGATGATCTATGCTAAAAGCTTGGCCGCGGCTATGTTTACCTTTGGAAACGCAGGTCTTGAAGTAAGTAAAGCGAAACAAAAGGGCCGGCAAACGCCCGTGAGTGAAACGTGTTGTGGCACTTGGTCTCTTTTCTTCCCTCTTTCTTCTGTGACACATCCATTGCCTCATCTGCTCTCGCTTTGTTCTTGTTGGCTTCAAAGTCCTGCCGGTTCAGGTTGAAGTACAAGAAGTGCTTAATGCTGAATGCAGCAAAAAAAAAAAAAAACTATTAATATTTAGTGCAGTAGAAGAAAGGCTTGTTGTTGCTCTTCGTCCCTCCCCCTGTCTTTTACTCACCTACCTTCCTCCCCCTCCTTTCCTCTCTTTCTACCTGGCTGGGTTCACCTGCTGGCAACGCCTCGTGCACTAGCGTGCTAATGGATTCACTGGCTTCTGATGCTGGACAGAGCTCGCCAGCTCCCACACACACATGACAGAGACTCTGAGATCGCACTACTCGTGTTGTTTTTTCCTCAATAATTTTTGAATCCCCCCCCCCCATCCCAGAAAACAGATTAAGTTTGTACAAGACAAACAAACAGAAAAAATCCCCATTTAGATTCAGCTCGGGTTACCTTTACTAATGCGAACAGACAGTCATCACAATATGTAACAGGATTTTAGAACATTTTCTGTGTTGTTTTCATGTTCTTGGCCAGTACATAAAGTTGTTAGGACGCCAAATTCCCAAGAGGGTTTGGAGA
>CAAE01014544.1:1519135-1565906 GCA_000180735.1 Tetraodon nigroviridis
GTGGTGTGGCTCATGGAATAAAAGTTAAAGATGGGTGTGAGGGGATGCAGAGATTTTGCCGACAGTGGAATGAGCAGATGCTAATTAGGTGAATAATTGGATTCCAGAGGGAGCTGAGGGAGCGCGAGTCGCGGATGCCTGTTTGAAAAAGGCCCATCTGGAATTGATAGGCTTTTCCCAAGTGGGGCATACAAACTTCTGCTACAAATATTGTGCACTGATGATAGACATAGCCGATGGCGAGGGGACTGATCAAGCAAAGCAAATGCACTTCCAATTGTGGAGCCAGAAGGCAGGAGGGAAGCGGGAAAAGAGGGGACGGCTGCTGTCTGGTTTTGAGTGAGTGAACTAACTGGAGCAGGACGGGGGAGGGAGAGAAAACATGCCCCCTGGGGAACCACAAGACACCTCCCCTCATTTACTCCCCCCCCCACAAAACCAGCACCACGGCTCCCAACAGCATGGGCCCATTCTCACGAGGTCCCCTCAGCTTTTATGTGGCTCCTTGTTCTCCACAGTTAGACCCTCAAACTCTGCCTCAGAGAACTTTTATGGCTATTTGAGCCGTTCATTAGAATAATCTGTTGTCTTTCACCTGTCTTTCTTCTCCTTTTCATCAGCAGGGCCATAACTTGATGTTGAACTTTTTTCCTAGAACAGAAAAACTTTAAAATCCGTTCCTGCATTCTTTAAAATATAACATTTTAAAGATTAATAAATTTAGATATTAAATCAATTCCACAGTTATGTGAAAATAACTAGAACCGGCTACGAAGAACAATGTAGGAATGTGTTGTGTATTTTATTACTAAAATCCAAGATTAGGAAACAGCCAAAATAATTATTGGATCTTGGTAGTATTTGCTTTTTTTTTCTTTCTAAACTTTTACTTTATAAACATTTACTTTATATACTGGTGAGTCTTATGTGTTTCTTGTTTTTTTTTCCATTCCACATGTTACTCCTGACACACACACACACACATACATACATACAATATGCGTGCGACACACACACACTCACACACACCCTTAAAGCTGTTTCACGTTTGTCACGGGGTGGGAGGCCTCCTGATGAGGCCGTATCCAAAGCATGAAAGAAACTCCCTCTGTTTGTCTCTGGGACTAAAGGTGTAATTACCTCCCAATTTAGAAACAATAAATCCCTCTGTTTTTAATTTATTAGCACAGAGTAGACAATATCATAAATATCACACAGACAGCCTAAAAGAGTGACTGAAATTTTTGTGTAAATCATTACAACTGTGTCCGATTTACTTTTTTGAGGTTGTCTGTTTTGTAAGCTGCTAGAATTATATTTGTATTTCCATTGTTTTTTGTTTTTTTTTACTTGTAGGTGTATTTATTTATATAGCAATACTGCAACTTGAATATTTGAAGTAAAGCTTACTTTGAACCAGAAGGGTTGTTTTAATCTCAGCTCAGAATTGTCGAAGTGAGTTTATTTTGGTTTCTGGCTTCTCCTTCTTTCTTTAATATGTCAAGTATATTACTGAGCTATCAGATGCTATCGACCAGTTTTGAGCGATTTATTTACGCTGTCCTCTGAGCAAGTGAAGAGAGGAACATACACGCATATTTTCGGCAGAAGTAGCCGCAAAACCTCTTCTAGTCCTTTTTAGATCTGCTTTGCTGTTCCTTTCGCCCTCCGCTCCGCCCACCCTCCTTCTCTGTCCGAGTGCATCCACCTTTCCCTCCTCCTCCGCAGCACGCCGCTCACACACAGCAGTAGCTGACACACACAGCAGTCTCTTGTCTTCCTTACATTCTGCAGGCTTGGACAGCTTTGTGAGCAGGTTCTGTCCACCCCTCACCCGCCTCCTACCCCCTCCATCATTCATCAGACCTGATCCAATCAGTGATAAGGGAGGAAGAGGAGAAAGATAAGGCCACTCTTGGGAGCATTCCCTCAGGCCCCCTTCTGTTTGCCACCACAAGAAGTTTTTTTTTCACTAAAAGATAATATTTTTCTCCCAACAATGTGCCATTTCTTCCCAGCCTGAGCTTGCAGTAGTACAAATTTAATGATTCCACATCTGTTGTACACATAACTGAAAAGATCTCTTTCTCTCCAAGGTGGTACTTTCAGCAACAACGTGCTAGGACTGTACGCAGGAAACAACTCCCTGACAAACTCAACTGGCTACAATAGCACACAACAGGTGGCTACGGCACCCCCTCCTAGCTTCCACAAATCTGAAGAGTGATGAACAAACCTGAATCTACATGTAAAGAAATACAGTAAAATAGCAGTACATTTCCTGCTGGATGCAGCAGGTGTTATACATGACTTCGACACTTGGGGGCTATGTTGAGTCCTTGGACACAAATCACTCTGGATGTCAAATTTTCAGCCTGCATGACACATGTTACTGTATGTTTTGAAACACAAATATATTATGACACAGAAAAGGGTGAGAAAAAAAGCAAGGCGGAACATTGTCCAGATGTAGGGCAGAACAGACATGTGTACGCATTTATGGTGTCGGAATCTCTACTGTAAAGTAGCAATGTTGGTAGTAAGATTTCAGCCTCTACGTCTCTACTATTATCTTTCTGTCTTTTGCCTTTAATTTTAGGAACCAAATTTGCACTTCAGTGCTGAATGAGGTCTGTTTTTCTGTCCACTAAAGTACCACCTGTCTCTCACAACAGGACTACCACAGTTATCCGGCCTTCGGTCAGGGGCAGTACGCTCAGTATTACAACAGCTCACCGTACCCTTCACCCTACATGACCAGCAACAACACCAGCCCCAGCACACCCTCCACCACCACCACGTACACCCTGCAGGAGCCGCCTCCTGCCATCACCAGCCAGGCCCTGACGGAAAACCCTGCAGGTAAAAGTCAAATCCCAGGCAGCAGAATTGCTTTGTGGAATTGGAATGACGGCAGTTTGGTCCTGGTATTATTTAAACTAGGGGATGAACTGGTGACAAGTTAGGGGGGATTCAGTCAAGATGCGTTGTTTGGCATTCAAGCAGAGACTTCATAAGCCAGTTGAATTTTTCTGACTGCATCTGTACTCATCAGTCAACACCAACGACATCTGACTTTGACTAAATCTAATATAATACAGTCATTGAATTTGAACAAATGATGTCTCTGTGTCTCTAATTGGCACAAACCTGATAACTTCCTGATTATTAAATCAGTATAGGGTAGAGCACGGAGTCTAGTATGTATTCTGCTGCTGATTTATGGTATGTTTGTTACCTATAGACCCACATTAGACCCCTTAAAAATAGCCCCAGGAAGCAGGATGCCTTACATCAGGACAAATGGGTGCTTACGCTATTGTTTTTTTTTGTTTTTTTTTTGAAAGCTCATATTCTACAGACCCATTTTATCCCCCTATTCTTCCTTATTTCCTTCCTTTCAGGAGAGTACAGTACCATCCACAGTCCATCAACCCCCATTAAAAGATTCAGATTCGGATCGATTGCGTCGGGCCTCAGATGGAAAATCACGTGGCCGGGGAAGAAGGAACAACAACCCATCACCACCGCCTGACTCCGACCTTGAGGTAGGGTGAGCCCGCTACCTTGGCGACAGACAGCCTCATCCTGTCTGAGGCACATGGACAATAATGCCCTTATTTATTTGGCTACCACCCCAGGTTTAACATGTAAGGGGCCAATAATTCCTAAAGATTTTATTCTGTAAATATAAATACATTATTACATTGTGGAATAAAGTAAGTCAATCCAAAAAAGTTTAATTGATATGTTTTAAATTTAAACAAAATAAATAAAGTCCTGACATCATAGCGTGTTAACACATCTCATTAAGTAGTTTGTGAGTATTGATTAGTCTGATGTAAAAGCGTAGGAGATGAAAAGGTGGTGGGGTGGTGGGGCACTGTTGTGGTGACCAAATGGATTCTGCTCCCTCTGGCATGCAAATACATGCCCCTGGCCTATCGAGCAGGAGGATCACTTTGCAGCCCGACAGAGAACACCATTGATTTTGCCTCTTCTCTCTGTCTTTCTTTATGTTTTTCTTCCCCTCATGCAGCGAGTGTTCATCTGGGACCTGGATGAAACGATCATCGTTTTCCATTCCTTGCTCACGGGCTCTTACGCCAACAGATATGGACGGGTGAGTGACAGACTGTGACAGTAGCCTCGTACTTTATGTGCAACAGGAAAAAACAGAATCTGAAGCGAGCAAGGGAAGATTGGTTTCGCCTTGTCTCATGGTGACAAGACAGAGCATAGCTCAACGTACAGATAATTGTTTCTTTTTTTAATAGGTCTAATGAGGCCTGGCAAGCATTTGGCTGCTCGTTGCAGCTGTTGGAGCTATGCGTGGCTGGTTAGGGATCGGCCGAAGGGGCTCACAACACTTGCACTTTAAATGTCTATTGACACATCTTAAGTGATCCTTTCTCCTTCAGAAATGCCACATTGTTAGTTTAATTAAGTGCTTCTCAACCCATCCTTCTCAGGCATGGATCTCCCAGGAGAACCTTACAGAGGACTCAGTCCGACTACATGTAACCCAAACCGAACACAGGACTTGCTTTAATTAGAATTCAAAAAATATAGGTTGAATATGTATAAATAAATATTACCAAATATATAATAGTTTAAAACCAGAAGGTCATTTTCCATCTCTAGTCCCTGTGTATGCTTATGAGATGAAGAGTTTACTTTTCCAAGCTTTGCTGTTTGTTGTTCCGCATAAATTGCTGTCTAAATTTAAACTTTCAAAACAAATAATTTGGGAAATAAGACAGAATCTTATTCTCATGGATTGAGTGAGGTCATTGGTTCTGTACAGAAGTTGCAGTGCATCCTCTGCTCATACATCCCATTTACAGGTAACACTTATCAATAATAGCTGAATCAGAAAGTCATGTTTTTGTTTTTTTTTTCAAACATGAATAAATCTGCATTTTGTTCTGAGGGCGGTATTTCTAATCTCTCGCTTGTTTTGTCTAAGGAGGTTTTGGTTTCAAAGTCCGAAAGGACAGGTTGCTCCTCGTATGTCAGGGAGCTCCGTGTCTGCGAGCTAAGCTCCGCGCCTTTGTTCTGAGACGAAGGGGTGTTTGATGGGGGCACTGTTTTGTTTTGGGGGTGAAAGAGGGCGGCCCCACGACCCCGCCATGTTTATTTACTTTCTTCTCTGCTCTGCATGCTGGGTAAAAGAGAGAAGTAAGGCTCAGGAAGCCGTGGCTCAGTGATGAGGGACTCCACAACTGCACACATGCACACACAGGGTCTCCAGTGTGCTCCTCTGAAACAGGAAACACTCCTGACTCCATAAGGGCCCGTTCCATCAGAGCTCGTATAGGATTTGACAGCCGCTACAGACCCTCTCGCTCCCAGTTCCCTCTGTTGTTCCTTCTTTTTCTCTGCCAAATTCTTTTCCTGTCTTCCCGCCATTCTGCAAGGGTCATTAAAGTATTGTTGATCCCAGTTACTTCAGACCTACAAGTCTAGCAAGTCCTGCTACCTCAAAGCACACGGGAAACATAAACCTTAACCAGACTACCAGATTTAAAAAAAATAAATAAATAAGCATCACCCTCACTTTAACAAACACCAAAAAGTAAAAAAACAGTTTCCCTTCAGAGCTAACTATAAATAGGTGTAGATCTGTGCAAGTAGAGTTTCTCCTGCTCGTTGGGACCTCCCACCCACTCTGGCTCCACACACATGGACACACTGCTGCTCTTATCAGCTCTTTTAATTGGCATCAGCTCACCCCATAAAGCTGATGGCTGAGGCCAGCTGTGCTGCTGTTGGGATGGCCAGAGCCAGAGCTTAAAGCGGGCGGCAAGGCTGGGGAGGGGGTTGTTATTGGTAAGGGGCTCAGAGGAAGAGGGGGATGGGGGGGTGCTGGCGCCCCTGTGGATGGCACTGACATTTCTGGACAGGTGGTGCCGCAGCAATGACAGCAGCAGCACTTTGGCCTTCTGGCCTGCTTGTATTCTTAACTCCCTCACTGACTGATTGTTTAGATTTAATTGGAAAGGATTCACTTGCATTTGCACAGGCCCCCTTTTCCCACCAAACCAGCCCTTGTTGCTAAATTAGTCAGAGGTTGTGGGGGAGAGCAGGAGTGTCCGGGGCCTGTCGCTGAGAAGGTTAATTATTTTTGATGACTTCTTACTGAAAGATTGATTCAAACTGGGAGGTTAGGAGAAAAGAAAACTCCTCTGGAAGCAAGGATTGAGTTCTACTTGTGTGGTGTCCCCCCGTCATCTTAGTGAAAACATAAGCATTGTTGGGTGTGACAGCTAATCAGCAGAAAGCTCAGGTGTGTCTTCAGGTGGTTTAACTCGGTAATCCCTGCTTGGCCCATTTTTAATGCAGCCTAGCTCGGGTAGAAGAAACGCCTCCTCTTCGCCTATTGTCTCTTCTCATCCTTTTGTGGAAGATAATGCATTGATTAGAGATTAAAGATATAAAGAGACTCTGTTTGTATGTCAACAAACAGCAACCCTGTTCATTATAATAATGCCCTTTTTATCTTATTTCTATTTGCAATTTGGTCAGACATGAAAAATAATGATGACAGCCTTGTTTCTTTTTAAAATACTTATTAGTAAATTACTTTTGGCAGGAATTATCTTTTTTTTTTATAATAAAGAATTGACAGGCCCATTAACTATTTAGAGTGGAGCTCAGTACTGTTTGGTGTTATCTTACAGCTGTTGCAACCCTATCATCCTTACAGCATGTGCTGCTTTAAAAGATACAGCTGCACTTGTGGAACTACTAATATTTAATTTATTAGTTTATTTTTCTTTTTTTAATAAAGGTTGTTTATTCAGATGATGCATCAAGCTGAAGAGGTGCAGAATGGGCTGTTCTCACTGGCACAGTGACCTGCAACTGTTTAAACCAGACCACCCCCTGAGAGAAGAGATGCACTTTTACTGCATTCGTTCAAGTCTGCGGCATTGCTGATGACTATTCTGGTCCTTTTCGGAGAAGTCGTAAACAGAGGCTGAAACTTTCAAGTCCGCCTAATGTCTTCTTTTATGAGAAAGGCCTTGCAGAGGAATGCAGGGAAATTTGGTGTTAATTGAGTGACTCAGGGAGAACTGCATTATTTATTGTTTCCCATTAACTCCTTTTAAAGAAGAGCAGAATGGACTGGGACAGTTTCATGTGATTGCGCTCTTGTTTGTTTTTCAGGATCCACCAACATCTGTGTCTTTAGGTCTAAGGATGGAGGAAATGATCTTCAACCTGGCCGACACACACCTATTCTTCAACGACTTAGAGGTGAGCTTTTTCTTCAACGTGTCCATGTTGTGCACGACTCCTGTATTATTTTTCATCAATTTAATGGTCAGAAGAATACGAGCAGCCCATTCAGTTTTAAGCAAAACAACAACTGTTTCCCAACGTGGAGCCTGTCAGTCTCCTGTTGGTGAGGTATTACCATGGAGCCCAGGGGATGCCATGAATTTTACATGTCCTGCCATTCTCTGTCATCCCTGGGTCAGCAGGCCTGCCCCCATCTCCTCCGTCCTGCTCACTCCCACAGCAGCTAGCTCAATTTGTCATGCTCTAGTGTTTCTGCCTCCGCTCCGCCTGCCCCAGTGTCATGCTGTGTGCTCGGTGTCACTGTCCACGTCTGCCGAGCACCCTCCAGTAACAGGCTAAAGTCAGCCATCGGCTGCCCCTCCCTGCCTCTTTGCCTCTGTGATTCATGTCAAATCTGTCCCTAAGGTACAGGAAAAAATGGATCAAAGGTAGGGATGTGTGTGAGTATGTCAGAGGGTGACACAGGCACAAACAATATAGAGCAAACATGTCCCTTCTTCATACTTTAACAGACAAATAAGGAAATTAGCAAAGCAGTTTACTTGTTTACTTCAGCCTAATCTCTTTTTTAATGGCTTTGCATGTCCGGTTTTATGGGTTTATCTTTACAGTTTTTGTGTCTCTGCCCTCCCGGTGAATCTGATCCCATTGACCCAGTGCTTTTCCTCGGCCTCCTGCTTTACACTGACCTCACAGCGGAGGAAATGTTTTGTTTGATACTTAAGTGTGAAGAGATCTGTGGCCAGCCTGCCAAGTCTCATTACTCACCACCAAGTTAGGCAGCGCTACACAAAGACAATTCAAGAGGGAGGAAAAATAAAGAGGGAGACAGAGGGAGAAAATGCTCATTCTCTGAGACAAATGAGTGACTGAGATTCTAAACACAGTCATTGTGATCAAAGTTTATTGGCTGCAATTGGCCGGTTAAATATTTCCTCATGCTGTGGCCATGTAAAATCTACTGTAGGTGTACTTTAACAGGCATGCTCCAATTAGCTCCAAAAAGTCTGCTTGTGACAGCACTTAAATGTGGTTTTTAGTCCCCGTCTGTCCTCCGTTTTCATATGTGATGAAACTTTTCACATGTGGAGCAGCTCTGCTCTATCTCAGTTACAAAACTATTGGATTTTGTTTTGACACTGCCAATGTTTCTCTCAGCCAAAGCAAGATTCCCAACTGAAATAGCAGCCTGTGTGTTCTGCAAGAACGCTTTCCAGGGAGTCCAGCATAAAGAGCTTCATGCACATGGTGCAGTTATTGTCATTAAGAATCATTCCAGGGAAGGAGAGACATTCTGCTGAAGGCATATTGATCCCTCCTCTTAAACTGAGCTTGGCCAGTCTGAGTGTTAAGTGCCAGTTCTCAGCAATGCTTTAGCAGTTGTGTTTCCTCTCTGCTGATTTACAGTCCTTCATCTCAGATAGAGCTAAATAGAGGCCAACTATAAATATTACAGCAGCAGTTATGTATTTAAGCAAGTGTAGAAATGCATATGGTCCATCTAATTTAGTCTAAGCCATAAAGGGAGACCCCAGAGGCTGTGCAGAAACACAGGTGCATAGTTAGTGGTTGTGTGTGTGTGTGTGTGTGTGTGTGTGTGTGTGTGTGTGTGTGTGTGTGTGTGTGTGTGTGCGTGCGCACGTGCGTGCGCGCGCACGCGCCCATACTAAAAAGGTCAACCAACAAGAATCTATTTATTTATAATCTCTTTTTCTCTCTTATTCTTTTTTTTTCTGAAAATTCATGGATGCATGGCCTGTTCTTAAACAGGTCTTCTGTAGAGAGCCAGACACACATCGCCCTGCGAATCCTCCAAGGCTCATATTGTATAAATAGCATAACCTGTTTTAATCATCAAAAATGCCCTCAGTGAGAAACACTTATTGAAAGTATTTGTTAAACATATCTGTATTTTTAAGAAAAATGAATGTGAGCATTAACACATCCACCACTTTTCTCCACTGCTGGAGTAGCACTGCTGTGTGGGCGTGGATGCAGAGTTAATTGATGGTCAGGACTGATGTGTGTAATGAAGCCCACTGAGGCTGGACACACTGAAGACTGACAGCTCTGCTGTGACTCCGGGTGTGAGTTTACTGTAGGTGCTCTGCAGCAGCCCCAATGCTAACACCATGCATGTGGGAACCAGAGGCCTCTCCCTCCTAGGCCAAGCCCCCTGTATTCCCCTGTCAGTGGGGTCCACGGGCGGCCGTCTCCCCCTTCCCTGGGTGAGAAAACAACCCTCTCTGTCTTGAGGATAAAGGGCAAAGGGGCAAACCACTCACAGCGATAGGAGGGGGGAAGAGGTCTAGAAGTAGAAATATTTGAAATGAGTCCAATGATGCTTCAATGCTGTGTGTAGTGCTGCTTTTAACACACTTACAAGTATACACACACACACACACACACGTGTGGTGCAACCTGGGGACACTGAGCTAAGTGCCTTTTATAGCTCCCAGCCCACAGTCATGGGGTTGATGCCTCCTCCGTCACTCTCACCCAGCGGCTGCCTGTTAATGAGAGATGCTGTGAAATGCATGGGTACCATTTCCTCGTGGCTGAAATGTTCCTCTGGAGCCTCTTACGGCTGCGCCATTCTGCTAGTTTTATGACCCACAGTTCAGACTTAGATTCTACACTCGTCATTCTTATGAGTGGTGGATTTATATTGTTTTCTTTTTTTCTGGTTTCATTTCCATTGAGGGCTGTAATGCTAACCGTTTATGCACTGTTGCAGAACTTATGCACAATCTGTACGATCCCAGATGGTTGCAGGGTGAAGTGGTAAATTTTGACAGGGATCGACAATTTTTTTTTCCCTTTTAGCAATTGAGTTAATGGTGTTTGCATTCTAAAGCAAAATGTAGTAAGTGTTCCTCGGCACAACTTGTTGAGACGATGCAATGCCAGTTTTTGTGTAAAGTCAAAGCAAGCACCGGCCCTGCAGCTGTTTATGCATCCATCAGATAGATGGAGTTCAGAGGGAGTTAAACCTGTCGCTTTATGACCTCATATCGCTTACAAAATGGGTGTATTTTTTGCTGAAAGTTGTTAAGATATATTTCTATATTTTAGCAAAAATAGATTTGGTGGAATTAAAATGTATGAGTGAGACCTTTTGTACACACTGCATCTCCTTTGTGTTTGATCTCTACAGATCGTGTAAGAATTAAATATGTATTTAAGGTTGCAGTCTCTGTGCAATCATCTACCCACACGAGTCATTATTCTCAGCAAACCAATATGGAGATGATTTTGGAAAGAAAATGGATATAATTTGATCACTTTGTTTCTATCCCAGCTGAAATGTGCTTTAAACACTTTGGAGCTTTACTTCTGTGATCAAGCTTGGACGCTTGGTTTGGAATAAAGAGGGTTTGAAGAAATGTCTCTTTGTTGCCCACATCCTGTCTTTGACCCCCAGGTAATCACAACTCCCTCCCTTCCTTCTGCACCCATCCTCCTTCTTTCCAGAAAGGAGGGCCTGCGGTGGGAACAGAGATGGAAGTTGCTGGGGGTCAGAGAACCTGGGGGGGGTTGGAATGACAACCGCTGCCGGTGGAGTGGCGGTATTGAGAACCTGCGAACCATGGATGAGCCTTTTTCACATGGCATTAGCCTGTAGGGTCACAGAGAATACTGTGATGATGGCTGTTATCGCTCGCACCGCAGTCTGGCCACCCACCCCCACCCCCACCCCAGCAGCTCACCTGGGAGAGATGAGAATGGGAGTGCCTGTATCCAAAAAGCTGACTCTGGACATGGCAAAGACCCAGACCTTCATGACTAGAACACATCAAACTTTCCTTTCAATGTTTTAGCAACATACTGGCCATAGTGCCCCATCTCTGCTGTGTCTGACTCTGACTGCTGCAGTCACCACTCCGCCTGAGCTCCTTCCAAGGATACAGGAAGAGTCGTGCCGTCAGTGCTGATTGCCTAATGACAGATGCCAAGGAAACAAAGAGGGCTCTGATAACCTTCCTGACAGTGAGGAGATTTCAGCAGACTGGTGGAAATGGGAATGATAGTATTCTGAAGCAGCTGCAGAAACGACAGGGTTTTTTTTATTATCATTTTTTCTTGGGCAGGTCTGCAGCTGAATGAACATAAAAACATAAAAAGGAGCGTAGCCCGTAAATTTACAGGAAAGCTGCAGTGTTTGCAGAAGGAACAATCACAATGGCTTCTGGTGGAGGGTCTTCACTCCTGAGTACAGTAGAAACATCTGGTGTGAGTTAGCAGTGATTGTAGGTTTTAGACAGGCCGCTGTTTGCTTGGTGAAAGGAGAACAGAGACATTTGATGGAAAGAGAGAAGTTCAAACGGAGTTTTCTGCTGTGTGTCACAATTGTAAAGCCCTACTCACTATTAAACAACGAATGGAATATGTCTCTGACCCTTTGAAATGAGGCAGTGACAGAAAATTTCTATGCGTTCACACCCTGTATATGCCCCCACGAGAAGTAGTGTTCTTTATACCTGCTCAACCTGTACCATTGGTGGCTCTGCAGTGTTTACGAGGCCTTCGGAAGCATGTGTGAGCGTTACTGTACATTACCCACAGCCAAGCACATGGTGCCAAAAGTTTATGCCAGCAGTAATTGTCAAAGGCTGTTTCTTACACAGCACCCTGCCTCCCTCCGTCCCATTCACACATGCTGTATGAGCAGCCAAGTTCAAGTGTTGGCAAAGAGTTATATTAGGTAGAAGGATCAGCCATGTGTTGACCAATTGACTTTTACCTCTCTGTTGGTCTGATCTACACATTGGCTTTAAAATTTGGCAATGAAATATCATTTATAAAGAGCTGCTTGTAATGGCTATGGTAAGGCCAAATTGCCAAGATATATTTATACACGTTGGGTCAGGTTTGCGGTTTGGCTCATAATTTATGGAGTGAGATTGTTCTCAAAGTGTTGCCAGAGTCTGGAAGAAACTGAGGAAGAGGAGCCAACGTGCAATTAGACAATGCTCTATTTAGGTGAATGGGTCTGTGCTAGAGTAGAAGGTGTGGAAGGAGCTTTGTTCGTCTGCAGATTGTGTCTTCATCAGTAGCTAATTAGTGGAGAATAGAAGCCTTCCATTCGCCTGCACCAGAATAGAAGGCCTTTTAAGGAGGACTTTAAGAGGTGCTCAACTCAGGCCACTGTTTTTGTTTTCCTAAACAAATAAACATGCTTCCACCACCTAAAGAATGCACACGGGCGCATCTGGATTGGATTCTGTCCTGACAAAAATCTTTGTGCATAATTTGCACACATAAATCATAGTGAATCCCACCGGCAGCCGGTATTCAAGTCTCAGACAAATTGCTACTAAAGATCTGCTTTTAAGGGTTTGGAATCAGCAGTCTTCTGGAATGAGGGGCTTTCTCTATGTGAGGTCACGGTGGACTCCCCCCACCCCCCCAGCTTTCACCCACTACTTTTCACAGTCTCCACCTCTCTGCCCATCCACCCCCTTAACGGGGTGCCGGAGCCCCGGAGTGCAGGGGAAAGGGGTCATGGGGTCAAAGTCTTTTCCTCTTTGGATCTCAGAGCTTGCTGGGAGAGGCTTGGCGAGAGAATGGTTGCATTAGAGCCGGGGTTGGGGGGTCAGGATTTTAATTCTGTTAAAGAACAGCTGGTTTGAGTTTCTCCTCACTTCACTCTCCCCTCCCTCTCCCCACAAATCCAGGGAGATGAAAAATTTGTTCAGAGGGGAACCAGTAAAATAAAAAAAAAGGTTTACAGTCCAAAGTCCTTACCCTTACCCTGCTGTAGCATTAGTGAGGAATGCAGTAACGTCAGCATTTGGCCTTGGAGTGATTGACCAAAAACAAGGAAGTGCTTTCTGTGTTTTGGTGTTGTAGCAGTTGGAAGAAACTTAAATTAAAATCTCTAAAATTAAAAGCTTTTTTTTTTTTTGGTGGGGGTATTATTTTCCTCCAGTTGCAACATTTCAATGAATTTATTATTATTTCCCAAATAACATTAAACAGGTGAGATGAACACAATCTCCTCAAGTTCAAAACCTGCTCTTCTTCCAAGTGAATTCCCCCAATTCTCAAATGCACTTCCTGTTTTTCATTTCAAATTATTCAATGTTTGATTGGACGGCTCCAAACAGGACTACACTATTTGTTGATGTTGTTCGTCTGAATGCCAAGGCAGAACTCCCTCACGTTTCAGGCTAGTTGTGGAGGGGAAAGTGAGGTGGGGGGCAGCAGGAGGCACTGGAGCGCTCCTATAAATGGAAAACTAATAACAGATTTTCAGTCTGCTTTCCCCTGCACTCTTGCTGGCTCCCTGGCCCCAGGCTGTGTTGGTGTGTGGCGCAGCAGCAATCAAAGGTCATAATTTCATTGGCGGTTAGCATCAGGTTCAATTTTTCTACTAGGTTACATTTACCAGAAAGTCTGGATTGTGTTACTGTGTACTGGTGGAATCAGTCCGGAGCTGCAGAATCCCTCCAGCCTCCCAGGAGGAGCCAGGCCCCCCGAGAGGGGAACAGAAGTGCACACACATGTTTAGAAATATGCATTTAACAGAGGCACATACACGTGTGAGACCAATACTGCCAAGCTAGTGCACAAGCATCCTTCTGCTACAGTATCTGTAAATCAAGACTCACACTCGGAGTAGTTTCTGAAACGGTTGCTGAATTAATCTTTGATCGGTTCT
Organism: Tetraodon nigroviridis; assembly: GCA_000180735.1. Classification (NCBI taxonomy): domain Eukaryota; kingdom Metazoa; phylum Chordata; class Actinopteri; order Tetraodontiformes; family Tetraodontidae; genus Tetraodon; species Tetraodon nigroviridis. Next base: position 1,533,108 of record CAAE01014544.1, read on the forward strand.
GTCTGTGGATGTGCATATCTTCAGACCACTCTAGTGGGAACAACCCTTTTTGCACTGGTGACAAAAATGATGTCTGGTTAGACTTGGAAGAAAGAAAGGGAATTATGTTATTCCTTGTGGGGAAAGATCTGAAGCATGTGGCAATTGTAATTTCCCACGGAATATCACTTTTTTGAGGATGGTAATTATGGTAAAGGTATACTAAAACAAAGCGAGAGGATTCGCCAGTGTTCTGTGAAATAATCAGCACATGTGTATGTTGTGTGTTTCAGGAATGCGATCAGGTTCATATTGACGATGTATCCTCGGATGACAACGGTCAGGATCTGAGGTATGGTTTTAATTTGTGGGTCAATGGTCACATTAACAGTGCCGCAGGCTGGACTGATGGTTGTTTTCTCTTCATCTCTTCCAGTACATACAACTTTGCCGCCGACGGTTTCCACGCAGCCGCGACCAGTGCCAATCTGTGCCTGGCCACGGGTGTGCGAGGAGGTGTGGACTGGATGCGAAAGCTGGCTTTCCGCTACCGGAGAGTAAAAGAAATCTACACCACCTACAAAAATAATGTTGGAGGTAATTCCCAACAAGCTGTCCTGCTTCGTACTCGTCTGGTATAGAGGAGTGCACGTGCGGACACCCTCATTATGTGGGCCAACGGCAGTGCATGTTCACGTGTGTGTTCTGTTAACTCACGGGCCACACCGCCTGGTCAGGGTACATTTTGAAAATTTCAGTGGTATTCACGAGGACCGGTCCAACCCAAACATTGTTACTCTGCGTTTCAGGTCTGCTGGGCCCGGCCAAGAGAGAAGCCTGGTTGCAATTGCGAACAGAAATTGAAGCTTTGACAGACTCCTGGTTAACACTGGCACTGAAAGCACTGACATTAATCCACTCTAGGTAGGATTCCAGGGATGCAAACTGCACCTAGTCCCACACCATACATTTAGAAACTCACAGGTTGTGTAACTCTTGAGAAAGCAAAATTTAGTCTTCTCAAGATGCAAAATTGATTATTATTCCACCTTGAACTTGGAACCTTGAAATAAGTCAGCTCCAAACTGTTAATCAAAAAAACACTGCTTTGTCATATGGATTAGCCTTATCTTTGGATTTTCCGGGATAAATGTGCTAAGAAATGACGTCATGCCTGCTCCATCTTCCTCTGTCTGTTCTTCAGGTCAAACTGTGTGAATATCCTGGTAACCACCACACAGCTGATTCCTGCTCTGGCTAAAGTCCTGCTCTACGGCTTGGGAATCGTCTTTCCTATCGAGAATATTTATAGTGCAACCAAAATAGGTAAATGCGGCATGTTCACCCAGCCTCGGGGGTTATCGTTCTTATGTTTACTGTTTTAATTTGTTGAGAACAAATAGCTGAGACACAGGCCACTTCAGTATGGAGTGAGTGTGGGAGATGCTGTCACTGGAGAGGACTGATGTTCCTCAGGCCTAATCAGCCAGACTATTTTCCTGGATCTGGAATTCTGATGCCCCCCCAGGCATCCCCCATGCATATGAAACCACTTCTGCACATTAATGTCATTCCACAGCAACATTCCCTCTATGCCTCCTCTTCCTCCTCCTCTACCACATCTTGATGGTCAACATTCATGCATGTTTCATGATGAGTGATGCACGGTAACGTTAGTGAGGGATTTCTGCATCAGTAACACCCCACTGTCGACCTCTCCGCAGGGAAGGAGAGCTGCTTCGAGAGAGTAATTCAGCGGTTCGGGAGGAAAGTTGTTTACATTGTTGTCGGAGATGGTGTGGAAGAGGAGCAAGGCTCCAAAAAGGTAGGAAAAACAAACCCCATCCACACACAGAGCCACTTCAGACATGTCTTGACTTCCACGATGCACACAGAACACAAAACAAAGGAATCGCTCCAGTCCGACAAGTCTTATTTGCTTTGAATCACTTATCCTCTTACAGGTCATTCAGAACAAGAGAGAAAGTCGAGTGTGTAATCAGCGCTCGTCCTCCGCCATCTCAGGTTTACAGGGAAGGGGAGGGGAGAGATGGCATAATTATATATCCCGACTCTGTGCCCTGAGCAGTGTGAATGTGGCGTGTGAAATGCTAGGCAAGCCCCGTCAGGCACGCTGGAGGCCTATTGTAAACACCGCTGGCATAAAAGGGCCTTAAATCACCGTTGGTTTGGTTTTGAAGCCGTTGTCTCTCCGACCTTCTCAGCATCTGTTCTGATGAACCTGACCTTCTGATGTTCCTTTTTTAACGCCACCTGTTGACTCTTGTTCCTCGTTTTGTGGAATCAGCATTTTGCGGGTTTGGATGCAAACCAAAGGTTGCACAGAAGCTACACGCGGCTCATATCGTTAACTTGTGACCATTGCTGGAAGCCTCAGCACCACGAACATCTCTCCCAGAAAGGTTCCTCAATAAAAGCATGAAGACGGACAAAGAGTGATCAGGAAGAGGTAGCACCTTTAGCCTGGACAAGCCTGTAAGGCAGTAGCTCTGTGTTATGAGAGGTGACCACACCCTGGGAAAAGAGAGCCGAGAAGGTCGGTCAGGAAAAAAGATGCAAACCTTTTCGCTCAACCTTAAGTTGTTAGAGTGTGACATTGATGGAAGAATATGGTGTTTTTTTCTCCCCATGGAGTGGTGAGAGTCCCACGACACACCATGTGGTAAAAGGCTTCTGTGTCAACATCGCAGAGGATGTGAAATAACAACTATTTAGCCCATCAGGAGGCACATATCAGACATGACGCTGCGAGGATTCCAAAAGCAAAAGGCCTAAAAAGTTCCCCCAGCCCCCAAAGCTTCATACACACAAAACCCTGGAGTCTTGGAAACAATTCCACCTTCAGTTATCACCGCTGCTTTTGGAGGAGGAGAGCAGATAGCATCTCCAGCTTTCCAACTTAAAAGCAAAAGACGATTTACAAAACAAAAAGCAAAGAGGTTTTTAAGGGTCAGTGCAGGTTCCCCTAAGCGGAACATACGCCTGGGAGAGGCCATACCTTTGATAAAGGGAGGGTAATGGCTCCGCACAGCAGCCCGCGACTCTACCTGACAAGCTCCTTTCATTCTCTTCGACTCGGGTTTCTCTCCCTTCCTTGACTTGGGAACAACAGCTCATTTGCACTGTCCCAAACTCTCTCTCACACACAAACACACACACACACACACACACTTGCGGGCAGGAGGTTCCTGCAGTGGATCGCTTCTGCCATACTTGAGGAGGTTTTTTTTTTTTTTAAATAGAACCAAAATGCATGACAGTAGGCAGGTAACCTAAACGCAACATCAATTATATTAAAATATTGTTTTACTCCAACAGCACAACATGCCCTTTCTGGAGGATCTCCAGCCATTCTGACCTAATGGCCCTCCACCACGCTCTAGACCTGGAGTACTTGTAGCACCCTCCTCCAACCTGACCCCCCGAAACCATTCTCCTCTCCTTCGCCCTGGCCATGTCCCATGCTCGCCACCGCTCTCCCTGCAGCTAAGAAGAAAAGCAAAGAACGGGGGAGGAGACAAAGGCAGAGAGCACTCAATGTGCCGCCACGCCGTCACACTTCGTCTTAACGCTCAACTTTCTCTTTCTTTCTCTCTCTCTGGAAGCGAAGGAGGGAGGGGAATTTATGGCACTGCAGCTGCTTTCCCTGGTTACTGTGAATTGGCTGCTTTCTGAAGCTGTCAGAGTGTTTTATGGCCGCTCATTTGTGCCGGGACTCTGTCTGGGTTCACACCTGTGAGGAGAGCGGAGCTACCGACGGCCTCGCCGCAGAACTGCTCCCGCTAAAGCTCCAGCCCGAGGACTGCTGGACGCCCCCCCCCCGCTCTTCCACTTCCCCTGTCTCTACTGGTTCCTTATCTGTCCATCCACCTTTGAGCCTCCAGGGGGAACAGGGACAAAAGCGACCGCCCCCCTGTTAAGCGTTGGCCTGGGAGTCCTGCTCTTTTTATTTATAAAGGGAGACTTTGCGCGGCACTGCCCCACTAAGGGGGCTCCTCAACCACAAAAGATTTGTGCCTTTACCCTTGAATCCCACCGCAGCCCCAGGAAGACTTTTGATGGACGAGGAGAAAAAAGAAAAAGAGGTTTCCCAATAATTTAAGTAAAGTACTAAAAACTTTATTGACAGTGCTCAGACAATCGTGTATAGCGGGACTCTTTTGTGTGTGTACGTTTGTAATCACTGGACTATTCCTTCCTATACTCCTTTAGGTATGTGCTCTTGAAAGGTGGCAATGTTTTTTCCCCTCACATAAAATTTGTGTTTTTAAAGTCCTCCCATCACAGGCAAGTGGTGGGATGCCTGAAAAAGTGTTGACGTGTTGAAGTTTTGCTCGGTAAACAAATTTGTAGATAGTAGATTTTTGTGATGAATGGTATTGTCAAGACCAAAAAAAGCATGGATCTCAAGTGTCACCCGCCTCTCATTTGACTCTGTGATGTTTCTCCTTAAAGGAAAAGCCTGATTGGGTATTTCCAACGGGTTTAAGGCTTTTACTCAGTTTCTCAGAAAGGTAGCTCACCGGTCACATCACACACCTAAACCTGTGATCAGGGTTTCAGGTGTGGACGCTCCTGAGAGCCTTGTCAACAACACATTTGGTTCGGAGGGCGCTGGCTTGAAAAGGTGTAAGTCTCTTTTATACATGTGTAATAACAACTTGTACAGCAATTTTGTATTGATGTAGTGTTTTTATTTCAACTATGAAGATACACCGTGTCCCAGTCCGGAATAGCCGAAACACACGGAGCCCTTTCGGTACAGCTTCGCCGTCTGTGGATGGGCGAATCAACGATAATTGGTTACAGAAAAGCCACTAGCTTCAAAGGGTTTGCGAATCTACAGGACATGTGCTATCGACTGTGAATTTCTTACGCAGAAACAGATTTACTTGTGTTTCTACTTTTCCTCTCCTTTGCACATGATCGCTGTCGGCCTCTGTATTTAAACTCAGAACCCCCCCAACGCCGCCGCCGCCGACCCACCCTCACCCCCCTCCCCCTCTCTCTTGGGGGCAGGGGGGGTGTCTTCATATTGCTGCTAGATCAAGGTAATGATAGGTACAGTAAATATTAAAAAAAATATTTTATAGATTCATACGGCACGCTTTTTTTTATTACGTTGCGATCATAAGTGCAAACTGGAAATACTTTACACCACACCGGCCTCGTTGTAAAATGCAAGATTGTTGTGTCTGCAAGATATGTGTACAGAAGTTGTTTTTTTTTTTTTTTTTGGACATTATTATTTGATTGTGTTTAAATTAATAAAACTGATTTGTGAACTGTTGCATGTTGATTATTTATTCCAAACAGATGCTTTACAATAACACTATATTATTCATTTATTTGATTCAGAAATAAGCACTGACTGTTACTTAATACTCCAAATGATTATGTATTATGTATTATACTTTGTTCCTGTAAATAAATGCAACATTGTAAATTTATCTTATTGTTAAGCAGTGGGGACATTAATTAACCTCTAGTTATTGCTTTCTATTGTATTAGCCAATGTTTTTTGGACAATATTTAACTGTGTAATATAATGCAGAAGTTAAATGTTAACAGCACACACGTTATTCAAATCTATGCACCAACTTATCCAACATGTGATTGTGTCTTTCTTTCCATTTTTGTTTGCCCCTCTGTTGATCTATGGAATACTTTAATTGATTTTATAGATTTACTTAGGAAATTGGTGGTGTTTTTCAGGTTTTGCTGAGTCTGGGTGAAACTAAAGTTCAGACCACTGAGCTTAGTCATCATGGCAAAAGTATGCAGCAGCCCCCCTGCCTTATTAACATATACCAAACTTTCTGAGTCCTAGATTGTTCAGTTAGCCTAAAACAACACAAGAGGGATATTTAGGAGCCTTTATTTTATGCGGCGGTCGCAGCAAAGAGTGCCCAGTCTGGAGCACTGGTCCATACAAGGAAGAAAATAGTCTGGTCTCTGTAACCACGCTGGAGAATTAAGCATGCATGGAATTTTATTCAGAGCGATTGTGTTTTCAGATGGAGTGGTGGTGAAGTGTACATGAGTCCGCCAGGCTGGATGGAGCACGTCAGGCCTCCCACCAGAGGTGACCCCAACGCACCTTCCCCACTTCCAAACAGCTGAAAGACTGAGTGGTGTCTGAGCTCCCGACTGGCTGTGGGACAGAATCTAAGTCTGCCTTTTTTGATATGTTTCCCTGATGTTGGAGGAGCTGGCAGAAGAACTCAGACGCTACCAGACAAGACGTTTAAGGAGAGGAGCAGTGGGCGTTGTGGCGTGTCGGCCAGCCGCTCCTGGCTGCTCATACCAAACAGAAGGTAATAAAAGCAGGAGCCGGTTTTGTCTGTGTGGCTCATGTCATGCCCCGGTAACATTTTCTGATGATGTTTATTGTCCTTGGTGTGCGGCAGATCCAGCAACTGTTGAGGAAACGTGCACCCTATGAGTAGATGCTTCACGTACGTTCCAGTTGGTGCTCCAAAGTCTTACCCCAACTTCAGATCTGATGCCCCGAAAGCTGTGAAATAAATTAGTAGGTATTTAAATCTAAAATATGCTGGTTAAAGTGGAAAAAAACTGAAATTGAGGAAAAATCTGAGTCAAATGTGCACAGTGCTTGATTTAATTGCATATGTAGCCTCATAATTCTCAGGAGGCACAATCTTCACTGAACCTCCATCAACCCCCCCTTGCAGAAGTAAAGGGGCCTACTACCCAGCAGGTCCTCAACTGGGCAGTCCTCTCCAGGACACCCCAGCAAAGTGGCCACCCTCCATAAAACTGCTCTGTGATAATAAACAAGGCCATCGGTGATTTACGACCTTGCCCAGACAGTGATTTCATGCAGATTTCCATAGATGGGGGCCTCTGACAGCGCATCACAATTGAACTAATATAGTATTACATACATATCAAACTCCCCCCCCCCCAAAAACCTGATCTGCCACATCTCTTTTATGAGCAGGAAGCCTATTAATAGGCCCGTGCTCTCCTCTCGGTGGCTGGCGTGTCTAAAGCGGGGGGAATTTGTCTCTCATGTCTGCAGATTGAGAAATAAAAGGGGGACAGAGAGAGGTGGGGGGACAGAATCTGACACTTGGCCTCCATGCTTGGCAGAGCTGCAGAATCAAACTCCAACAGTTTGTCTGCATTTCTTAAATCATGTGATTCGTCTGGGACATAAAAGGCTAGGCTAGCCAGTTAGTGCCACATAAGCTGCAGTCACGCTGAAGCTAAACCTGGCCCTTTGTTTACTGTTTGCTTATTCCTCAGTCACCGGGTCCTGACGGACAGACGGGAGCAGGGACAGCTGGTGATCAGGAACTTGTGGGTGCCTGGGGCTGGAGCCAGGAGCGTGTGGGGGCGGCTGTCAAAGCACCATTTCTCCTGTGAGTACAAACTTTGATTCTACGGCCGAGAAAATTAGTCAAAACTTGCAGTTGGTCATAAAATATGAACCTCGGGACAAACACGTACAGCTGCTGCCATTCATACGACCTCGAGGCCGAAGTCCAGCAACAACGTCAGCCGCTGGCGTGAAGCCCTCAGGGCGGCTGGGAGCCTGGGAGTTGAGGCCTTTCAGATACGTTGCCATACAGGGCCAGACTGGTGCTCCAGGTCTGCCAACCGCAGCACAGTTCCACCTGCATCTGTGGTCAAACGTGCACACTCCTCGTATTTACTGGGCCCACCACACTACTTCACTGGAGAGTGAGTGGCAGAGATTTATATGGCCCAAGCCACACTATAATTCTGCGTGTGTGTGTGTGTGTTCTGACTCTTCACCTATGAACCAGCAGTTCCCTGAGGCCGTACTTTACCTGCCCGTGCCCCTTCAGACCTCCCTGTATGGTGTGTGTTAGCGTCGTGGCTCACATGCGTGCCTCGGTGGAGACCTCCCCTCCAGTGTTAATTGGATGAGCTCTCCAGAGCTGGGCCTCAGATGTGGGCCAAGGTCCCTCTGGTTTAACGGAACGCGGAGCGTCTGAGCCAGGATAATAAAACCCATGTCGTTCAGTTATTAAAACAGCCTCGCATCCCACCTTAGCTTGTTTTTGCTCAATAAGTCATGGGTGAAGTTTTTATTTCTGGAAGTGGAAATAAAAGAAAGTTGAACCCTGTTTTGTAGAGTTTAGAGCCCAGTTTGTTCTTACATACTGCATATTTTCCTCGTCTTAGTCATAAAACAAGACGGTAATTATGATAATGCTAAAGGCCGGTAGGAGAGCGTGGGCCTGAAGGCATCAGACGGGGCACCCAGAGTGCATCATAGGAAACTCCAGTCTGTATTCCAACAACATGCTTGTAAAATTAGGATAGGATGTGATGTAAGGAACAGCCGGACCTGGACCCAATGTTCCATATCTTGGGTGACTCCATTCCCATGCCAGTGAGGTGGTCACCGACGGTTCTGGCGAGGAGCAGCGTGGCGCAGTGACAGTCCCTCCATGCCTGGACAGGAGGGCCTGGGAGAGTCTAAACAAACAGGGCAATGGCGAGCAGTGCCAGAGAGCAGGGGGGACGTCCAGGGGGACAGATCTGTTAACCATCAGTGGCTCTGTTCATCCTGCCGCCTGGTTCCAAAAACCTTCAAGGGAGGCTTTGTGTACATACTCCGCAGACAGGAGCTGGGACCAACAGGAAACCCACTCCGACCCCCTCTCCCTTCCTTTCTCCCACCAACCTCACCCATTAAGCCTTCCTCTTCCCACCCATCTGCCCTCCACACTCACCCATCTGCACCCAGCCTGCTTGCTCATACCTCCGCAGTGCTCCCTCCCCCATCATGTCAGGTAAAGGTGATTAAAGATATGGTTGGTGGTGCTGACGTACGCCATTGTTGATAAAAGATGGCGGTCACCGAAGGCCGTCGTCGCCAGGCCACGAAAGGGGTATTTACACATCCATCCATAATTCATGCCCAGTCCTCCAACACCCCCCTATTCAGGAGAATTGACAGAGTTCACTAAGTTAATTGATTGTTAGCTTGTGGCCTATTCAGCCGGACAGCTGATACCAATTCCTGTCAGGATTTAGTTTGAGAAGCATATTCATCCTGACAAAAAGCTGCTGGGCCAATTAGTGCCATACGAGAAGAATAAAAACCCACTAAAAAAACATGGAAAAATAATAACTGATGGTGAAAAAACAGTGTTTTGTGTCAGAAAGTAATCAGAGAAAGCTATGATAGCTATAAACACTACATTAAGCAGCATCACAAGCAGGTAAAATAGAGATTTTCACATTTTCACTATGCAGATGTGCTCCATTAAATCAGAGAGGTCATTTCTGGCTTGATAGAGATATTTTTTGAGACAGATGAAAAAAAAAATTAGACCTAATTATTATTTAACAGTGAGCAGAAATGCTCTTTCCTGGCACAAATTATAAAGGCCTCGTTGTCAGAGCTGCCTGTTCTTGCACCAAGTCCAAAAAAGAGCAGATAAGATCTGGAATCAGCCCCGTGTCCCCACAGGCTCCTCTCTTCTCTTCAGAACGCCCCACACATCAATGGATTAGAAGTTTTCTGGCAAATATATTCATTCCAGGACCTTAAATTACATTTACACTCAAAAATAATAAAAAAAAACAACAAAAAAGCTCTGGCCTGAGGTGGACCAGGAGGTGGCTGCGGGTGTCAAGCTGTCATAATTTACATCCACATGTTTGTATATGGTGGGATGGGATTGTAAAGGAGCCCGCTTTGTCTGTGTGTGTGTGTGTGCACTGTTCGGAGACAGAGAGCTACTCTGCAGCACCATGACAACGGTGAGGCCTGTCGGATCCTCCCTGTCTAATTGTCTGTGTCCTTGTAACCGGAGACGCACGGGCGAGGCGGGAGGACGGCTCTTCACACGCCAATCGCTTTTAGATTGGCGTGTGAGGGGGAAAGAGGGGGTGCATAGGTGTGTGTGTGTGTGTGTATGTGAGGGCAGGTGTGAGTCTTGTACTTCTGCATCCATAGTTAGATTTGCAGACATTTCCAGGTCCTGCTCTTTGTGCATGTTTAATAGGTGAATTTTCAGCTTTGTAACGCTAGTTGGAGACAAAAGGGTTTTTTCGTCTCCGTGGACAGGGTGAATTTACTGGCCTCTCCTTCACTCTGCTGTCCTCCATCTGTCTGCACCGACCGGCCTCCTCTGATGTCTCTGTTCTGTTCCATCATAAAGGGGCCTCAGTAATGGCCCCTGTCACAGACAAAGGTATTAAGGGCCTAAAGCCTCTTTCTCCTTTCCTCCACCAGCAGCTGGGCCAGGGGAATAATTCGATTTGGTATTTTGTGCTGGAAAAGAGCTTTTTTTTCTCCCCTGGCTTCTCCTCAGCGCCCCAGCCCCTGAAAGACTCTACATGACATTAACACGTTTCAGAGCGCATTATGGCCTGAAAAGCGATTTGTCTAGACAAAGACGTGGTTTATTTGTAGTTAAAGCTTCATTTCCTGCCTGTTCCTTCTGCCGCACTCTCTCCCTGCACCTTTACCCCTTTACCTCCCATCGCTGCCCCCCCCCACACATGACTCCTGCGGGGCCCGCTACGGTCGGCGCCCTGACAGGTAAGAGGATTTCAATCAGTTTACCTCGAGAATGGGCTCCATGAAACGTGATTAATGAAAGCAATTAGTCTCTGTCATGTCCTCCGCTGCTGGATCGCCGTGGCCGCTCTTCGCTGACGCCGAGAGCAAATTACATCACCCAGATCCTCTCTCGCTCCCAGGCTCTTTATGAGCTCCCCGCATCTCAATGAAAAGAGGAGTGGAAAAGAGGGGGGGAAGGAGGAAGGAATGGAGCCCAGCTGATACCCATGTGTGTTCAGTTTTTCACAATTCAGGAGTGGATCCTGTGAAACTTCACAGCTCCTTAAGAACCATAATAAAGAGGGTCACACTCATCTTTTTTTCCGTGCCTGCGCACAGAAGTTTGTATTTCTGGGAAGAAAAACACCGGCATGTAACACCGGGAGTGTTCAACATGTGTCTCAGTGTTCGGTGTGTGTGTGTGTGTGTGTGTGTGTGTGTGTGTGTGTGTGTGTGTGTTAATGAGTGGTAAACATTGACTTTTTTCTCTCCGAGGCTCGCATCAAACCCGTGGAGTCCAATTGTGCGCATTCTCTCCCATTACCAGGGCAACACACAATCAGAAAAGAGGGGAAATCCAATAAAGGGGGATTTGTGCTACAGAGATTTTTTTTGGGGGGGTGGAGCTCAGCCAGCAGTAATCATCATCCTCTAGGAGGCAAACGGCCCCACCTGCTTCAAAAGCATCATGGGCATCATTTCCACCCACAGTGACAGTTCCCTAGGCAACACACGACCCGCCACCAGGCTGGGCCAGGGCTTCAGGAGGAAACACCGGTTTGCGTTTCGTTGGCCCGGAACAGAAACTTTCATCATTTATTTTGAAACATCGGTACGTTTCCGACAGCCCCAAACAGCCGACGAGATGTGCAAGCCGGATGTAGGACATGCAGTCAAACTCCTTCAAATGTCGACCAATGGAACAGGCTGTCACGTGCACACACACACACACACACAGACTTTTCTTTAGCTTGTCGAAACCTAATAAAAACATGCAGGAGATGACTGATGATGCCGGATCGCGATTGCAGTCAAAACAAATTTGTGGCCAAGTTGAGTCTAATAAAGGAACACGTCACATGTAAAGTTGCGGCTGCTTTCTAATAGTTTTACCAGCCATGTTTGGGTTTCGTACCTGCAGAAAAAAGAAAGGTCCGTTCGTGTTTGGTCTTTGCTGCTTCTCTTTCTCGGCTCGGTTGGCGAGCCTCCTGAACTGAGCACTCGGGCCGTCTTTGGTTTGTTTTGCCGGAGCCATCGGTGCATTTTTTCCCTCCTCATGGTTAAAACACATTTCTTAATAAACTGCCCAGACTTGTTTAATCTGGCCAGAGTTTAATCTCTATAATCCAATGCTGGCTTGTCTGTGGTCTTTGGAAAGGTGTGCTGAGGATGATAGGGCTTGCATATTTTGGTGTGATCCTATTTCTTCATTTCCTGCAGTGGCTGGGAACACGGTTGCAGCGAAACCAGACGTCAGATAGAGAAAAGCAATTTGTCAGGCTGAGTCCTCGTTGGAACGGAACTATTGGAGGTCTTTGGCGTCCACGTACTGACTGCCGTCAGGTCTACCCTCCATACGCAGCGGAACTGTTCCACAGGCACGCTTTGGTGGGGGTATCTGTGTGGGTGGTCACTCGGGTGCCAGCTGCGCGTCCGCATTTATGCAAAATCAGACGCTCCATGCTTCAGCCAGAGCGGGTATTTCCTCATGCTTCCAGATAGCATGTCAACAAAGGGCCTGTGGCTGCAGGGCACGCTGGACTAGCCAAAGCAATATTAGCTATCACTAAATTGTGTGCACTGGCGTGGCTCCAGACGTTCAGGGACGATGTTTGTCATTTTTTGTGGTTTCTTAGGTGTTCCGTGTGCCTACATTTTATTTATTTCTTGTTGACGCTCAGTGTCGTTGGCTAATGGTGGGATTGAGATTTCTGTGATTGACACTGTGGTGATGCTGGTAACTTTTACAAATTACCAAACTAACCACAGTGACTCGCGTCTGTTTTAGAACCCAAAATTATTGGACCTGTAAAAATAAAATGAAGGAAATTGATAATCTGTTGCAGATTTCCACCTGGCACAAACAACCCTCTGACCAAGAAGTGTCAAAACAACAAATTCCAACCCTGTGAAATACAATATTAAATGTCAAGTAATGAAACACTGTTGCCTAAAACAATATCCTAGAGCACTGTTTTATGAAGTATGTTATTGTAGCTTGTAGCTTCGTGCTACTTCATATCTGCATTGAATGAATGGTTTTACAATGCTTAGCTTAGCAAGTTTCCAAAGAGTTTTTTTTAATCTCTTGTTTTTCTGGTAGGTACATTTCTGCATCCTTGTTGTTACTCTGTGACTAGTAACATAATTCTGTCAAGCAGAGCACCTCCGACAACAATGAGCATTAGGTTGTGTTACACCGACTTGTGTTTTACGCCGAAAGAACATTTGTTGGCGTTCCACACAACAGCGATCCTGTTTCTCTCTGTTTCTGTGTAACAAGTATTGTTTAGCGTGAGGTTGCCAGCAGCAGGTTAGCACCTACTCAGCTGCGCTAACATGATACGCGTTTACCTCCATTGGGGATATTCTCTGCACATTCTATTTATGGGTAAAGAGTAAAACGACACTTTGCCCTCAAACCCCTCCATCTAAACGGAAGAGAATGGTCTCAGAGGATGAACTGGATGGGTCTGGACAAGAGATGGAGGGAATGAGCCATACACGGGACACAAACATGTAGCAAAACAGCTGAGCAACAGTTGTTACCTACTGGCTTGTCAAAAACACAGAATTAACGACAGTAAAGGTGAAAATCAGACCTATCAGAGCATCTTTTCCAAGGGTCGCAATGAGAGCTGATAAGGCAGCTAATCACATCAAGAACACATTATACGTGCTTTGCTGTATTTGCAAATAAGAGGTGCTCTTTATTCCATAAACAGTTATCATGGGGCAGACTTTAATGTGCCTGCACAGTTAATTTACGCTCTGAAATCATTCCAAGGCAGCTTGCAAGCCTAGCTGGTGGAATACACGACGTTGTTTCCTTTTTAAGATCACTTGAACCGCAAACTCCTACTTTTTATGGCTCCCCTCCGCAGGGGCTCCCAGCTGTTCTCCCAAATGCACTCGGGCAGGAGGATTTCATAGCGGCTGCTCTTCTACAAGCACACAAACATGACCTCAGACAACTCGCATCCACAAAGGCTGACTGTCTCAGATGCCTCTGCACAGTCTGGCGGAGCAAAACCGAACAGGGGCCATGCCACAAGCTCCTTATTTATTGTACTGTGGTGTCAGGAACTAAATGTCAGCGCCTCAGGTGATCATCAGCAAGCAGAATTTTTCACACTCCAACAATGGAGCTTGAATACAAGAACCTGTAGCTATCCTCGTTTCATTCTGGACACCTTCAGACCAACGTGACAGCTCACCCACAGACAACTGGAGTACCTAATAGTCATAAAGGTGCAGGATATTCCAACTAATTTATCCCAGTCACAAGACTAAGAACAGCTGGTAGAGCAATGCTGGGTAATGCTCGTGCTCTTTGGCAGTGCTTTAAGACACGACAATCACTTTTCAGTGCTGCAACCTTTCTCTAACACCCCAGGACGCCCTTAGAGCTGCATGTGGGTAGAAGGTTCTCGTGCAAGCTGACTTCTCCATCACTCTTTTGCAGAATATAGCACCCTCCGCTGAGGCATCGGAGGCTTGGCTCGGGACGCAGACGTAGATCACAGTTAGCTTGCCGACGATAGCTTCCTCCGCTCCAGCGGCTGGGAACTGTGGGAGTTATGAGCTGTGATTACTGGCCCGGTTCAGCCCAGACTGGCCGCTTTTTGCACACACCAGAAGCTCTGTTCCACCAAAGGTAAGAGGAAATGGGCATCAAATGATGACCTTCACCAAAACACACATTTAAATTCTGATTTCTCAGAATAAACACGATACGCACAGACTATACTTGTGTATGTTCCAGGATTATGAGCATGACAGTGATTTGATTGTGATGTAAATCAACAGAGAAGTGAAATATATTAGTTTGGGATTGAATATCAAATCTGCATTTATGCTAAAGAAACAGTGCGGACAGTGTTTACACAATACACCAGCCATCAAATGCAAACCATGAAATCATTTTCTATCGTTTTGGGGTTTTTTTGGAGGCAGGGGATGGGGATGAAAATCTTTAGCTCATTTTCTTCCGCGTCAGTGTCTGCTTCAGCAAAAGAAAAAAGAGGACAAACATTTTGTGGCCATTTTACAGGACCATAGCAGGAGATTAAAAGAAATTTACTGGGATTCCAGAAGCATTTTGATCTTTTGGCTGTATCTGCATGATAGAGGCTACACGTTGAGAGAGAAAACATACTCTTCCTTCACCCCTCCGAAGAAAGACCTGGATCCTTGTGTTTTCACATGCTGCAATAAAACTACATAACCCGTGCTGTAAATTGTGGCTGTCACGTAAAGAAAAAGTGCGTAAAGTTTGCTTTTTAAACATTTGTTCAGCACACACGCGTGCCAAATCTGGGTATCTGTCACTGTAAAACTTTAAAAGTTTTTTTGTTTTTTTAAGTTTTTCGTCTCGCTGTGCCTTCCCCTCTCATCCTGCGGTGACAGCAACTGGATTAATGTGTGTGTGGTTGCCCAGAAGACCCTCTACTGTACCCTCCCTGCAGAGCCTGTCACACAGGCTGATGTATCTCCCCCCACCCCCCCACCCCCCACCCCTGCTCCTCTTTATGATGGAAACTGATACAAATGCTGTGATAGGGTTTCGGGATAAATTATTCACGCTTCACATTCTCTCTGCCTCCGTTCCATTTCTTAGAGGACGTTGATGCTTCAAATGGACCTTTTTTTTTTTTAGAAAGGCCTTTTAATTGATCTGTGGCTAAGACGACACACGTGTGACGGAGAGAACAGGGACGAAGAGAGTTCCGCGGCCAACGCGCCGCAATTTCCACCGGCGGCCCGTAGCGCGAGGCATTAGGTGCCTTAAGATTTACTGTCTGGTAAATGAAATGGTTGTCCACCGGCTGCAGCGGCGGCACATCAACAGAGCACGGGGCCTAATGGCTCTACCATCTGGCGGGATCGGCCTTTAATTGAAAAGAATTTCTGGACTGGAGGGGAAGAACTGGACCAAGTCTACCAATCCCCCAAGAGAGGGAAATAATGAAAAGAAAATAACTTCTCTCCTCTTTAGTGCCTATGGAAGCCATAAAGAATAACAGGACACGGTGATATAACAGACACGCTGCCACGGTGAGTGGGTGAATAACTTCCACATTACAGTCGACCATCTGCTAAGACGGTTTTGGGAGCAAAGAAGCCAATTGGATTAAACCTTACAGCCACTTTGCTTGCCGGGACATTTGGGACGACCTTTTGGTGGCGGTGCGTGAAGCGATTCTTTGTCAGATTTATTTAGACGTGAAAGATGTGTTTTTACTTTTGTGCTGGACACAGCCACTCTGCACTCCCACAGTTTTTTTTTTCTCCTAAAACAAACACGAGGGCGGAGGGGTTGGCAGACATCCTGGAGGCCATCGAGGATAACTGATGAGTCTAGCAGGACTGAAGGCAGAATAACAACGCGCACCTTTAATGTGGCTTTCACCTTTGGAATCCTCTGAGTCCCGGAAACGGCCTCTCATGCGCGTCTGCGGCAGCGAACTGTCAAGCAAATCGGACGCAAATGGAAGACGATGCAAACTTTATCGTAACGTCATAAGTGCAACAGGATGAAAAAACAAAAGCAGTTGTTCGACAAGCAATAAACCCAGAAGCTGAGGTAACCTTGAAGGCTGCCTCGGCAGTCTGCGAAGAGAATCTGGAATTTTGCTAACGCTAACAGTGGAAACAATGTTCTTTTCAGCTGATTTGATCAGTCCTTCATAATGTCACGTGTTTCTGGAGAAGGTTTTCATCTTAGTTATAGCGTTAACCCTTGACTGGAATAAAGGGCAAAATTTGTGTTAAGCGGACACATTTCAACGGAACACGCACTGCATGGAGTGTGCATTGGGAGGGTTTCTTTTTTTGTTTGTTTGGTTTTCCCAATTTTCTGTATGGACCAATTTCATGTTGCCTCAGTTGACAAACGTGTATACTGGATGAGGTCATCTGCTAAATCATTTTAAGCACCCAGAGGACTCGCCCACGCCCAAGGTAAACAGATATAGATACCAAAGGTAAACAATAAAATAGTCAGAAGGAGGCAATATCAATGCTCCAGCAGATGGAATAAAAGCAAGCGATAATCGCAATTGCTAACATCTATTTTTCCACGTCTGAGGTGTTGAAATAGGCCAGACAGGCCTTCTTTGAGAACGCAGCGAACGCCTCTTGTGTGTTTTGGCGTCCAGTACTTTTGGTTGCTTCGACGGTGAAGCAGATTTGTGCAGGCGGAGATTTCAGCCCAGCCTGGCTGAGACGCCGGTTGCAGGCTAAGAAATGAATGTTTATGAAGTTGTTGGGATAAAAACGCCATCACTCAACCTGCAAGTGGAAGAGAGAAATCTGTCTTAGCCAACTGGAGTCACACGTGTAGCTATGACAAGGAGTCAGATCCGTTTTCACTGGCAGGTACAAGGCTGGATAAACTGCACAGGGGCAAACAAATGTCTGCCATATGTAATATGTTTGTTTTCAACAGCTCCATATTTGTTAAATCTCATCTACAGACACAATTATCAGCTAATCAAGCCATCAGAGTGTTACCGTAGCAGTTCTAAGACCTAAACAATTATATGGTTTTGCACTTACTCTTGTAGAAGTATGTGAAATGGTTGGATAAACTGCCCCCTGAGAAAAGGTCAGGCCGCCTGAGGAAAATGTGCTCGGCGTTTGGACGACAAGTGGCCTAATTATGACGTTTGGCGGCGCAGAGATGATTCCAACCTGTCTCGAAGCCCCCCTCAATTACCAGTGTGAGGCAAAGTGGTCCAGGCAGGAGCCAATGAGAGCGCTCCCTCCCTGCCTGGGCGCTCTTAAGCAAACACACCAGGCAGACATCAACGGGAAGCGTCTCTGTTTGAGCACGTCTGACCTTTTCCGTCTGTGCCCACCGAGAACACATCAGCACGTCTCCAACGTTCAACCGTAATCGCTAACACCCACGGAGCTCGCCCGCAAAAATTACACCCTAAACCTGGCGTGACCCCTTCAGGTGTCACCCCCGGCTGAGAACAGTCCATCTGCAGGGTGTGATGGACAGATTCGCTACACGTTAAAGCAAATAAAGTGGACAGCGATGCCAGAGGGTGGGAAAGAGGGAGGATGGAGAAGAGTGAGAAGGTTTGATGGAAAGAGCGTGTAGAAGAGAGGCGATATAGGCAAGAGGGATGACAGAATGTAACAGAGGATCTGGAGAGCAGGAACTCGGAGAATCCCAACACAATAACACTGATGGCAGGAGCGAAGGGCTAGATTTAATCAGCGCTGTCACCCACCTCCCAGCAGGGTTCCACCGAACGGGTATCAGTGGCTGCAGAGCCCCCGACAGCTCCAGCTGACAGCCAGCGGCCTTAAACAGCGGAGGCCCCAGCATTCCAGCCACATCAGTTGCTTAGGATCAGGACTTCATCTGGTTATTAATAGGACTATTTGAAATTTGGCTGAATTTGCTCAGTTACTCTGACCCAGTTGGCTTTTTTCCCATCTCTCATCTGTTTCCAGATAAATATTGGCATTTTCACTATATTTGACCTTGACACCATTTTTATTCTGCTGTCGGAAAACAAATCACAGTAGGATATTTAGGATATTCGATGGCAACGTCAGTCTCAAACCAGGCAGCCTCTCTGATTTTAACCAGAGCTTTTTTTTTTTTTTTTTTTTTTTTTAACATCTCACACAGGCTTGGCTTTAAATCATTCGTAATCATGTACATGCACACAAATTCACATGCACACATCTCATCACGTCCTGTGGTCTGGGTACCAATCAGTGCCGGAAAAATGTTTACATTCCAGCCAGGCTGGGCGCTCTGCTCCTCAGGTGAATGTATACCTAGATGGCTTGACCACAATTAAGATCCATCAAAATAAGGACAGTTTTTCTAAGACGCACTCTCGCATGTGGCGGCATCAGCGGCATTTTCATTTTGAAAATTAGGTCATTTGTTTCCTGTTTTAGACTAGATGACAGTCAGGTTTAACTAGTCCTGTCTGTGTTTGCATTTATGCTTGTGTGTGTGTGTGTGTGTGTGTGGTGTTAGCCTGCTGACAGCCTTCACTCTTCCTGAAATCTCTCCTCAGTGACAGACGCGGTATTTACGTGTTTACACTCACAATTTCCATCTGTTGTTTCTGGAACAATCATCTGCGGGGGCCCGGAGGAGGTGCGCCTGTAAATCCCGCTCGGCTTGGGTTTCATGATTTTGGGGAGGGTGGAGGGGAGGTGATTGGGGCTGGGTCTGATTATGCTGAACTTGGGGTGGTGGTGATGGGGGGGGTGTTTGAGCACTTTCAAGGCTTCTAGAGGAAAGCCGGGACTCCTGGGATGAGGGAGAGTCGGCTCTTGTGGAGAAGCCTCACAGTCAGCCGGACACGGGCTGCCTGGTCCAAACTCACTAATGGCTTCAAAAAAGATACGATATGTTTACTTTTGTCCGCTGACATTTCTTCTTAACTATTAGACACTAGAGTAATTAAATACTCATTGAACCCCCAGTAGATACGAACAGTTAGACTTGACTAATGCGTAATTTTAAGTAAATTTGTTGTCTTTGCCAGTTAGTGTGTAAAATAATAAAGTAGAATCCAGCTCTACAAACAGTGAGCACATGCACATGCAAAGATATATTCTGACATTACATTTTGTCACTTTCCAGGGTTTTCTTTTTTCCAGTTTTAAAGCTGTATAAGTCAGAGGCTTATATGAATCTTTGGTATGCAATATTTATAGTGCAAACGTCTTTTAAGACTGCATGTTTTCCATGTTTTTTCTAAAAGCTTTTACTCACGTGTCAGGGGGAAGTTTTTACTGCATAAAGTCATTGCGTTTACTTGTGTATAAGTACCTAACCGCAATTATTTTATGTAGATTTAAGTGGAAAAGTGCATCACGCCCTACAGAAACACTAAGTGTAATGAGATTTTATCAGAGCAGCAGAGGAACTGTTATGTGTTACCAAACGTAATGGTAAATAATCCTTCAAATGTCAAAGGTAAACTATTACTACTGAGAAGCAAAGCTGAGCCCCTGAAGGACAAATGGGAGCTGCAAGAAAAAGGGTTATACTGATGACTGTGTGGATAGAGGGGAAAAAGAAAGCAAAGAAACAGGCGGGATGAAAGGATGTGTTGGTCCCTAGTGAGGTGGTTGCAGACGTACTGGGTCCCAGCGTCAGCCCGGCCCGGCGTCGGGTTTCCCCCGGCCGGAAGTGGCGCGTTTCCCCTAGCGACAGGCTCTTCCTGCAAAATAAAGAAATCATTAGAAAGATGACAGCTGGGCTGGCTGACGGAAGGCCCGGGGGGACCCGGCCTCGGAGATCTGCCACCCAGCATTAGCTGGCGCTGCTCCGCTTCGCCATCACCGGCCCCGGAAAGTAAACAACAGTTCTGCAGTGTGGTTGTCGAGGAGATCCCTGCTCTCTGTGTCACACTTCATCTTGTTTCTAATTTTTCTTTTTCTATCTCTCATCTGAGTCTGCTTATCTGACACTCGGGCTTTCGCTTGCACACATCCTCCCCGGTTTCTTACGGTCCCAGAGGATGATGGTCGGCCAGCAAACCTCTCAGATATTCTGACACGCAAACCCCCAAATCACGCACAGCGAGTCTGGGGCAAAAGGCCCCGGGCTCTAGCAGTGACCCCTGGCAATCACGGCGTGTGGCAGCCACACTGGGGCCTCGGCTGCACGGCCTTCTGGGAGCAAATTCCAGCCCCAAGTCTCCCACAAGCATTTCCTCCAAAAAGCCATCGCTTACTTCTGTCTGCCAGAGAAATGCAGCCAAAGAGCCAGAGGACTTAAGGCGCATTAGGAAAGCTCCCCTGAAAACCATCAGCGCTTAACTTCAGCTGAAACGAGGACACTGAAGGGAAGATATTTCAAAGCCGATCCCAAAAAACTCCTCTTCTGCCCCGGAACCTACCGCAGGTGAGGACCGGGGCAGCTGATGCTATCTGGGTTTTAGGTGATGTCTGCAGTTTCTGGGACGTGTGCTGAGGCGGTAGCACCAGGACAAGACAGGAAGTGAGGACGTTTGGCTGGTCAAAGGACTGCTTGAGGACTGGGCCTTCGTTTTAGGTTGAGGTTTGGGTGGAGGCAATTAGTCGTGATTGTGAAGATTCCAGTAAGGAGCTGATAAATGTTCGATATCAACAAAAGTCATCATAAAATAAAAGTACAAAGATGTGTGTGTGTGTGTGTGTGTGCAAGCGCTGACAGGTAATGATCAAACATGACACAGCTTCAGCCTCACCGACACCTCCAGGTGCCACGGCTCTGTTGCCGTGGCGATTAGGAATGGCATAGGTTAACACCTGCTGGCGCTCACTCATGGAGATTAATGTGGCTGCAGAGCAAGACAAATACACACACACACACACGCATGCACGCAAAGACCCAGGCACACCGGACCTCTGTCCGCTCTAATGGAGACTGATAAAAGACAGGCTCCATCTCTCATCTGAGCCACGTCCACCATTTCCACATGCTGCTGCATTTAGGGACGCGGGCGCATGACTATAAAGCAGGACGCTGTTTTCACGGCTGTCTTACGCTTCCACGCGACACTGTGGCAGAAAGCTGGGGGCAGCAGAAGGTCACGACAGTCAGGGTGCGATATTGAGTTACAGACAGTGGTGTGGAGAGGTCAGTCAGCTGACAGGTACACAGATGTGGGCTGATGTTGCTGCAGCAGAAGCTGACAGCCGGCTCGATAATAAAGACACGCAGAGGAAAATATAAGAGTAATCACTGATAAACAGATAAAAACGCTTTAACAAATGCTAGATGAGGCCAAAATGTGCAAGCTGATCCAAACTGCTGTGAGGCTGTTGACACATGGCGGATCATTTCCATTGCGGACGGCTGAGCCACAGCCAGCCTGATTTACACATCCAAACGAGGCTGACGTCGACGTTGGGAGGGAGGCGGAGATTTTCATTTGGGCCCTTTTAGTCGTTGCTAAATGAGCACAGTGACGTTTCCATCAGGCCGGTGCTGTCTGAGTAAGCTAGAGTTGTCTAACCCTAGCTGATTGACCCAGTTAATGATGCTTAGATGTTCTTTAAACCCAAACAAACAACACATTTAAAAAAATGATTATACATGCTTTTGGTTAGCTTTTTTAAATCTATCTTTAAATCTAAATTATGTACTTATTCAGAAACCAAACCAAAGCTGTTTGGTGGCTGTTTACTATTATTTAGAAACTTTGCCTCCGGCCCTCACAAGTGTTTTTCATTGTGCTTTTGCAGCCATGAGCCTGCGTGTGACTGTGAGCAGCGACTGTAAAATTCATTTGGGATATAAGCCTTTAATGACAACGGGATGCTAAGGTAAAGCAGGTACCTCGGAGCGACGCACACACACACATGGTTCTGTTTACTCGACTTGTTTGTCTATAGATGTTTTCGCTTTATTTTTTCCCCCTGCCTCTTTATCCCCTTAATAGCAATTTATATGCGCTATTAGAGCGTATTCACTGTGTAGTTTAAGCGGAGGTGGTCTGAAAAGCCCGTCGTCATGGTGAGGGCCAGGATGTGGAGCTCTAATGCATCCATGCATCACTCTGCTGCTAATTGTGACTGTGTTCATCCTCCCTCACAATTGTTCTGCATAGAGAATCCAGAGATTTCCAGAGATTCTTTTCATCTATAACCCGAAGTTAAACTGGAACGTTTTAGCCGGGACAGCGTTTCCCATCTTCAATCAAGCGCTGCAGAAATCCTACAAATGCTGCAGATTTCCAGTTATTGCGTTCCCACCGCAGCGGAGAGAAGGATGCCGCTCTGCTCGTGATTATCCATCCAGTCTGAGGAGGAACTGCTGTCACTGTGCGGTCACGCCATTGGGCTCCTTTAATAATGACACAAAACAACAATAATCCCTTCAGTCTTTTGTTGGAACAACCCCGTGGGTCACATGTCCTAAAAACAAAGTTCCTGGAATATTTTTGCAGTCAATGGGCCTTTTTTTCACAGAATTAGGGAGGAGGGAGAACAACAGAACTGGGAGGTGTAAAAATAGCCTTTAGGCTTCTCCGTGCTTTGTTTGGTCTTTCAATACCAAAAGGGAGGAGCGAGAGAAGCTGAGGCTGGGAATCACCCAAGGGGTGAGGGTGGAGAGGCAGAGGGACGCGAGCAGACAAAGTCCGGCCGACATCTCTGTGTCACTGTGGCCTATTTAGAGGAGGAGGAGGCCGTATCGGTGACACAGAAGCGCTGCAGGGCCGAAGGGATCTCTGCGCTGACACAAGCAGACAATGTCCCAAAATGTTGTCCTGTTCCGCTCAGTGACAGGTGTCATGTCCCCAAGCCAGTGGTTTGGGAACGTGGAGCACGTCAATTATTCTTCGTTTCCCAGTGGTACAAAACGTGGACTAAATCTTCGATGATAAGTATTGAATAATAACAGTCATAGTAAAGGTCATTATTATCAAACTGCCATAACTGAAAAAAGGACTATGTACATTAAACAAAAGTCTGCACATCCTTCCATTCTTGTAAGCTCCAAAATAAAAATATTATTAGGTAAAATTTAAAAAGGGGTAAAATTGAAATTTTGACTCTTTCTTTTGCCGAGTGTATTTTAAATACAAACCTGTAGCAGTCATGTGAACACTTGTTCAGCGTCAGCTTCGTGTGAGGAGAGACGTGTTCATGTGTAACAGGTGCACACTGTCAGATCCATGCAGTTTTTCTGATGTCAGATATTGTTTTTTTATTCTTTGTGTGATCCTATAGCCCCCACAGAGGATGGTGCTTTCTGGTGAGGAGGGGAAGTGAATGTGCTGCTGTGCAGCTTCCACTATCCGTGTTTGTGTTTCCTATACATTCAGTGGGGACACCAGACTGATCAGGGTTCCTCCTGCTCTCTGCAGAAGCTCCAGTGGAAACACCCGGCATAGTTTCCAAACGCATCAGTGTTCCCGCACAGTCTGCTGCTGCAGCTCGTAGAAACCACGGCGGTCCGTGTCTTTACGCTGACTTTTTCAGGTGTGAGTCTCTTTTTTTCCTGAGATCCAAGATGGGTTCTGCTCCAGTCATTCTGGTAGTCGTGGCATTTTCCTACGATGGAGTATGATTTCGAGTAATGGATGTATTTAGCAGCGATGTTCCTTAATGGAAACAGCCTAATTGCAACCGCAAATAACCATAGGCCTTCGCAACGGATTAAATATACAATGGCAGAAAAGGGCCAGACGTGCATTTTTGAAATGCTGGAAAAGCGAAACATGTGCTGTTTTCAGCAGGTTAAAAAAGTGGAGCAGCAGAGAGAGAAACGCTTTGTCACTTTAGATTTCACAGTGCCGGTTTGAGCTGCAAGGCGGCTGGTTTGGATTTGAAAGCCCTCGACTTCCAGGGAGGAAAACAAAAGCAAATATTTGTTTTGTGGCTTATTGTGTTTTAATATGGCAGCAAGAAGAGATGCAAATTAAATGCAGAGAGCCGAAAGACGAGGCAGCTGAAATCAAGGCAACGGATCTGTCTCTTCCTCTGAGGAAGATTTGTGTTTTTGGTTACTGCCTACTTTGATTATTTGAGTTTTAATCTTTTTTGATTAAGTTATCCTGAAATAGATTCCACAGGAAATATCAGAGGTTTTTTTGGGTTTTTTTTAAACGTTCTCAAAGGCTTCGTGAGATGATTTCTTTGGCACAGATTCTTCTCAAAGGAAATCAAAACACAAAGGTCTCCTACACAAACATCAATATACTCCCTACAGCTGTATGGATCATTTCAAATAAGGCCCTGAATCGAAAACCAAATATACAGTGTTATTAATAGTGTCCGTGCTCGGAGGCAGGTACAGCGAAATGAGGCCGCGCGGGGCTGCTGATTGTGAGCGAAGGCCTGCAATCATCATTCATCACCAGTGGCTGCCGTCCTGACAGTCACGGGCTGCTAAAATTGAATCTCAAGTTGTTTCCTATTTTGGTTCAGGAGGAACAGGTGATGTGCTCGGCCCGACCCGTTCCCTCGCCTTCCCCTCGGGGCTGTTAGCGAATGCAATGACAGCATAGTTTTCCAAGAAAAGGCTCGGAAGCTAAAGTGGGCTCTCTGTCCGCCCGATCGATATCTGATTGGCCAGTGGCTGCAGAGGTCTCTGCAGGCGTGACTGTGATCGAAAGATGCACCTCAAAGAAAGACACTTGTCTCTGCTTTCATATCGAAGCCACGCTGGACAGTGAGCGGTAATATTCCGCCTTTGTTGGCAAATGCCCACTAAAATTAGTCAAATCCTTTGTTCCTGATGTGGCGCAGAGTCGGGAAAAGACTGCAGTCGCGGGCAGTGGAACCGGAACAGCGGCATGGTGGACGTGCAGCGTCCCCAGCAGCACACCTGGCCGCACCTGTCTGCTCCCAGCTGCATTCCTCCTGGCCCACCATTTACATGCAGGTCACATCCTAGTCAAATGTCTCCATCTAATCAGGGGTGCGTTTCAAAACACACTCCCTCAACAGACTCTCGGCGCTGTCCAGCCATTTGTATAAAGTCCCCGCAAAAGCAAAAAAAAATTTTAAACATGGAGATAATCAAATCAGCGCAGGGCTCCAGTCTCTAATTCTTTACAGCTTACTGTCACAACAAGGCCCCAAATGTGCATTTGATTGTCTGCCAGACTGTTTGCGCTGTTGGCCGTCCTAAATCTATTTCTGGAAACCGTTTACTTCCTGTTAGTCAAAGCCAGGTCGGGATCAAGGCCGATAATGCCGCAGCGCTGTGACAAAATAGTTGTTATTTGCCTGGCACGTGGCCCCCAACTTCCCCGCAATCTTACAATTACTTCTGCCATGCGGATGATTACAGGGAGAGCAACAGATACGCACAAGCAAATTATAGTCTAATCTGGAATGCTTGGATTTGAATACCATCACGCTTAACTCAAAGAGCGAGGCTAGAGAGGGAATCAGAGGAGAGGGGAAGGTTCCACGTCACTACTTTTCCTGGAATATTTGTCCAGACGCATATTAAACGTAATGAGGCTAAATTCATATGTTTTGCAGTGAATGTCGAGCAGAAGACCCTGAGACGAGGGCGTCCCGCTGCCGCTCTCTCCTGTGAAAGTGATCACGTCTTTACGGCTGCCGTCGCTGCTCTTTACAGATCTGTTTCCCAGAGGTATTTGATGGGGAGAGCCAAGCAGGGAGGAAGTGCAGGTCCGCAGCCCCCCCCCCAGTGCTAACAATGGCTCCCCTCAGACCCCCCGTCCCGGGCCCAGCCAGTCATGAAACACCGTGGAGATGTTATTGACCTCAAGGTTAACTCTCCTCAGGTAAGCCGGGCAGATAATGGACAAAGAGCATTTCTTTTACAGGTGGGGTGACACGGCATATCCGCGCGGGGCAGCTCCTCTCGCACTGACAGATTTTCTAATTCACTGCAGATTCCCATAAAAGTGGGTGGCCAGGGCCTGCTCCCCTCCAACAGAGGGCCCATTCATGCTGGGTGGGATAGGGGGCCCGTCCAAATTAACCTGGATTAATTTAAAAAAGAGCGAGGGCTCCTTACATCCGAATAAAATGAAGATCAATAAATTAAACGCCAGGGTCAGGATGTCAAGTTGAAGCGATGATCGACTGACATACGGAAAGCTTCATTCTTTGGCCAAGAGCAGGGGAGAGAGGGGAAAAATGGGCTGGTGAGCCTTAATTACTTTATTTCGAGGGAAAGAAGTGCTTCCATGCCTCTCTCTTTACATGCTAGAGTTGCACTGCTATAAACACACTCATGTCAGAGAGGAATGTCATTACTTCTCTCATTTGGAATTAGTTCCTGCAACAGGAAAGTCATCAAAGCAACTGCCGAGAGATCTTTTTTTATTATTGTTGTTTACATTTTGTACGAGTTATTACTTAGTGTGTGATTTATGTCTTTCTCGATTTCTTTTATTTTTTTGCATTTAACCTCTGATTGTTGCATTCTATCATAAAAATAGGGACTTATTCATGTGTTGAACATGAATGTGTCTCCCTGAAAAATGGACAACGCCTTGAGGAAGAAGTGTATAAAAAGGAGACAAAAGTTGACGGTGGAGCGTTAACCTGAACTCCTTCATGTCATTCACGACATGATCAATTATCCAGTGAGGGCGGCCTCGTGAGGGAGCCATCTCATCACGCAGCATTAATATCTTAAGAGTGTCCGCATGGAAATGACATTGGGGAAGATGGAAAATGGCCCCAAGGAATGAGCGAGCGGCCGGAGCCGGAGCTGTTAGCAGATTAAAGACACTTAAAGGTCATGTGGAGTTTTAGGTGAGGTCATCAGCTGGACTTTCTGCCTTCTATGTACGTTAGTGTCCGTCAGATGCAATAAAATCGAATCGAATGTTAATATTTTTACCTACTTTCTTATAAGCAATCAAAACCAACTGTATAAACGTGACACACTAATGGGCATAGAAAATCCCAGAAATGACTAATTCTCTAATTCTAACAAAGCAAGAGCCAGATATTATTGTCATTTATCTCTCCCTCCATCCATTTTTTTCATTCTAGGTGCTGAAAGGTATCCCAGCAACCCTGGATAGTCGGGAATGCTTTGGAGAACAAAAAGGTACGAGTTGGACTCAAATCCTGAACTTTGGTGCGATTAGGTGACCATTCAAAAGTGTCATTTTGATTCAAAAAGGAACACAAAGATGATACGAAGGTGTTAGGGGTTTCAACAGGGGTTTCAGCATTTCCTCCTTACGTCCGGTTGTGCCAGTTTGTGGTCGGTGGGCATCGCGGGCTTCCTAAATGAAATACCAACCCGTCACCGAGGCAGGCTGCACAAATATGCCAAGAGGATACTTCCTCAGATTAGCAGGGCTGTTTACACACTCCCCTGGTAATCTGGGCCACAGGGGACATACCTGTACTGTGTCAGCGGCAGAGCTAGAGTTACACAGTGGGAGCAAGCAGCCACGACGGCCCACACCAGAATACGATCCAGAGGGTCCGGCGGGACTGGCCTGGCTCCAGAGGGGTTGGCAGTGGGTCCAACTGGCCTTGTCTCCTGCTGCCAGACAAGAGGTGGGCTAGTGTGATTGTGTGTGTGTGTGTGTGGTTGTGTAACCTGTTGGTGGGAGGGGCACATCGGCCGGCACCTCTGCATCCTTCCTTCCTCTTTTGTTTTTTGGGTTTTTTTGGGGGGGTCAGCGGTGGGGGGAATACTTTAGTAATTGGCTCGTCCACAGGTTTAAAACTAGTACTGTCTACACACACACACACACACACACACACACACACACACACACACACACAGTGGGGTGAGGGTGTGGGGGGAGTGGAGCTTGTTGGGCCCAGACAATGACAGCACACAGAACATACTGGTGTTATTGTGCACTGAGGGGAGGGCAGTTTTAATGGAGCCTAAAGCTGATGGATAGATAATAGGAGAGAGCTACCCTGTATGAATTACACACATACACACACACACACACACATACACACACACAAATCTACATAAACACACAAAATATCCCTTTGATTAACAATTTGGGCAGCTTTTTATTGTACAAAAGTGTTCTTCCTGCAGCCAGACAAGTCATCCGTCCATCCGCAGGTGGGATGTTGTACTAAGATAATGTCGGAGACGTCGATAACGAGGCCGTCTCGTTGCCCTCTTCCGGGGGGCTTTGCGTTCCAAAAGGCAGGAGGATGATTCTGGAGTAAATCACTTGTGGAAAGGTGAAATGTGGCCAGCACGAGTCTGCCTAATCCATGCCAGACATGTGCGGAACACCAGAGGAGCAGGTGCAAACAATTGAGGCAGCTGTCAGTGAGCTGCCGTGATCTCTTTTGATATCTTAATTGTTAGTCAATCCGAGGGCAATTTTGGCAACATTGCTGTCAGCCCCAGGACTCGACTCCCCATCTGTCAGAGGACCCAGCCAGGCCCCGGTGCTGCTGTCTGAGAGCTCGCGTCTCCGGGACGTGTGTGTCCGGCCCATCCAGCATCTCTGAGGGAAATCGGGCCTGATTGCTGCCATTTCCGCTCGCTTTGGCGGTTTAGGTCGGGGGCGAAGGGTAATGCTGATAATTGCCACGTTCCAAAACTACTGGAATTTGTCAGGCCTCCCACCCAATCCCTGTCCGGCCCCATCCAGACCTCCTTGTTGGTTCCAAAACATTGTGATTAGCATAAAACACGGGAGTGCACGTCAGTATGGATTCAGATCTGGGCTCTGAGGCTCTCCAGACACCACCAGCGTGGAGTCGTTAGGAAAAAGGGGGATCAGAGGCTCCGTGAGTCAGGCCGCACTGATGTGAAGCCAAGCAATCAGACAGTAAACAGCAGCACAAACAGAGGCCTGGTGTATACTCTCAGCCCGAAATAGCAAAAACAGTAAAAGTCAACAAAGACTGAAGCGGCACCGAAAAAAGGACAAAAAGAGCTGAGCTGTTGCTTTCCAGTTTCCACGCAGGCAGCCCCGCGCACATTCACAGACAGCCGAGAGGCGTCATTATAAAGATATAACTCACAGCAGCGACAGAAAGCGGCCCACCTTCAGCCACTCCACCCGAAGTGGGGCCTGACTGGAGGCCTGTCCCGACCATCTCGCTGATTTATGTGGCCCCCGTGAGCCGGCTCTGCTCCGGGACCCAGCAGGGAATGAAAGTGTTAACAGCGAGTGTCGGGGAAGGTGGGTGCTGAGGTGAGTTTGGGGGATGCGAAAAAATAAGTTTTCTCAGCTGAGTGCCCAGCTTTGAGTTACTAACATTGTTTTCATCTGGGGGGGAGAGGAAGGAGGAGGAAGAGAAGGAGGAGAAGGAGGAGGAGGAGGAGGAGGAGAAGGAGTGGGATGGGGGGGCGTCTGTGGAGCCCACAGGCTTGAACTCCACAGCTGAACCACTGACCCTAACCATCCATCAGTGAAGGGGTGTGACAAGGCAGGAGCAGGGGTATGTGATGTGGAGAGGGGTGGGCGATGGGGGGCTGAGGGGCTATAATGGGCTCTGAGGCAGGAGGGAGGGAGTGGTCACTGAGGAAGGGGGGTAGGACGGGCTGGTAGACTGTAGAAGGACGGAGGTAATGGACAGGGAGAGGGGTAGAGAAGTTTGTGAATGGAGGAGAGAAGATGAAATATCAGGGTAGAACTGTAAGTATGGCAGAAATGGGATTTACCTAAAAACCTTCTGGGCTGTTTGCTGCTAGCTGGGAAAGTTTATTTCACTTCACAGAAAAAGTGGAAACATGTGAAGCTACATTAGACACTAATGTGAAAAAAGCTAAAAAAATATATGCCCGACAACAACTTTTTTTGTGTCATTGTGATTCACACACACAGACACACACAAACACACACACACACACACACACACACACACACACACACATACACACACACACACACACACACACACACACACATTTACGGCTTCATATTGCCAGTGTCAGCTGCTGCCCAGGCTCACTGTCAGTGCAGACAATGCGTAGCCCCCGCTAACATCCGTGTTCAGACGGGCAGACGGGCATTGGCCCTCAGCCTGACGAGCCTGTGCTCCCCCCCCCCGCACCCCCGCACACACACACACACACACACAC
Source organism: Tetraodon nigroviridis (assembly GCA_000180735.1). Lineage (NCBI taxonomy): Eukaryota > Metazoa > Chordata > Actinopteri > Tetraodontiformes > Tetraodontidae > Tetraodon > Tetraodon nigroviridis. The sequence goes on from CAAE01014544.1 coordinate 1,563,404, forward strand.
ACACACACACACCCGTCTCCCTAAAAGACCAAATAAATGGCGGGTAAGATGGTTAAGTCAGAATCCAGCGAAGGACAGCGAAAGATCGTTTGAACAGGATCCAGTTTGGACGTGTGAGCCACATATTCTGATTTCATTAGGGGCCCGGAGACGGAGCCTTGTGTCGGCGGCATTAGCAGTTAAAGGGGTGACTGCGTTTGTCTGCTTGACACTGCGTAAAAGAGGGTTAATGCCGAAGAGGGGCGAGGTGGTGGGGGCGGCTGGCGCAAGACGGGCCGGGAACGATGGAGCTTGTGGCCCTCCCAGTTAGGTTCTGGCACTGCAGCGTGGACAAATCCATGAGCAAGCGAAAGCACTGTTTTAAATAGCAGGTATCTGGTGTCGGTGCCCTGAGAGGGGCCCTCCATCAATATGCTCCTGTGCCCTTGTCTTCTCCTGATATCTTTATCTTGTCAGGACCTCTCCTGGATGTTCCACCTCAATAGCTTCCGTCTGGGCCTGCCGGGCACAGATGGGCCGATGCCGGGTTTGGGCTCCGAGGGCCGGATGGGCGGATGAGGAGGAGGAGGAGGAGGAGGAGGTGGGCTGGGGGTTGGGGGTTGGGGGGGAGGGCGCAGCAGGCTGAACTGAAGGCAGCTTCATGTCAACCGGTATCCTACTGGGACCTCATTGTACAGACGCCGATGAAGAAGCTTTTAGAGGGTAATTAGACCATTACAGATAGCTGGGGGAATAAACGAGCGCTCCCCATGCCCCCCCAATAAAAGAGTGGTAAAATGTGCAGCTGTTTTTTCTTTAGTGAAGCATTGGGGAGAAAATTAAAAAAAACAGCAGTCTTAAAGAAAATCCTCAGTTTTATAGATATTTTACAAATTATACACTCAGTTAATTAAAAACAATATTTAGAATGAAAAAAATTCAATCTGTCAATTTAGGTTTTAAGGGGTTTTTATTAGGTGTTTCTGTTTCTTTAATAGATTTGATTTGTTTAATTCAGTGGCATATTTAGAATTTCTTCCTGAAAAACCGACTGGAAATCTGTCGGGCAGCTCGGTGGCGGGAGGAAGCCTGCGCTGCTCCTTCCTGTAATTTCGGGCTTATTCCAGGATGAAAATGGGGACGGGGGATTGTGGGAAATGACAGATGCGGCTCGGGAGAGCCATTGGAGGGGTCATATGTCATCACAGGGTCGCACACGCTCTTTCAGCTCAGGGGCCGAAGGCGGAGGGGAAGGGGGGGCTCGAGGGTTCGCCTTCCCACACTACCTGGCGGGACAATGTCCTGGGAATGCAGCTAGCGCACAGCCGACTGTCTCCACTCTCCTGTCAGACTGGGCACACGAGTGTCCGCGATTTATGGTGGCCAGTAGTCTGTCTGACTCTGCTCTGCTACATGAGAATCTCAGCCGCCCCGAAAATGTGATTTATTCCCATAAAACCCCCTTTCTCCTCAACCAAACACATTCTAGATCCTCTTTGTCTCCGCCTCTGTGTAAACATCCTTCATGTGCTGCGTTATCCAAAAATACTTGTACTGCCATGTTCCTCTGGTACGTCCTGTCCCGTCAGAGTTTCTAACAGACCGACGCCTGGGCCATATTTCATCCTTTTATTTTCCTTTTTTGCAGCAACGTGTGTGTGTGTGTGTGTGTGTGTGTGTGTGTGAGGAGGAGGTTTGAACCAAGAGTTTGTGATTTTAATAGGGCCGCTTACCTGCACACATATGATCCCCCTCCAGTCTGCTGGGGTAGATGGCGATTAGGTTCCAGTTGTGAAAACCTACCTTACGCAAACACAAGACTAAGACACGCTGGACCATGTAGGTGTGTGTGTGTGTGTGTGTGTGTGTGTGTGTGTGTGTGTGTAGAGTGATGAGGGCCGCTTCTCCAGCGTCTGTCATGCACGGTCCATCCTGTGGAAATCATTAAGCGGGAGCACAAGTCCATCACTTCCCGGTGGGATGAAGAGCTTTATCACTTTCTAGGACAGGTGGGGGGCCTCTGAGGGCCGGGCCCTATCGGTGTCAGACCTGAAGCTAAACTGGAAAGTCATTTTCACTCTGGGCATCTGGCTCCAGCCGTTTGGGCATCTGTCTGCAAATTTGTGAACCTCAGAGCTTTTCAAAACAGCCAGCGTCACTGGAGGTGTGCAAACGTCCGACCTGCTGACTGTAAATTTCCACCCTCATGAATTGTTCATTTTCTGTCTGAAACCCGAACTCAGCGCTGTCCTGAAACCCAATCGTCCTTTTAGCGTCCACGCTGTCCTGCCGCGTCTCTCTCTCTCTCTCTCATGGAATCCGCCACCGTGTGATCGCTGTCCTGAGATTATTGATCACTTGCCATTGAGAGTGAGACATTTAATGTAGCTGCACGCCAGAGAAATGTGCTCAGATCCGCTCCGGTCTGTGTGCTCGGTCGATGGAGCATTTTCTCCTAAATTATTCAGTTGCTAAGGAATGTTGTCTGTGTCAGAATTAATAATTCATAGTTACTAATCATTAG
>CAAE01014544.1:1566776-1586731 GCA_000180735.1 Tetraodon nigroviridis
TCAAGGACATAAACTTGTAATGTGAAAATGAAAAGTATAGACGTAAATTACCATATATATTCAGGTGTAGTTAATAAAAATGCATTGATAAGTAAAAAAGAGCTTTAATGATTTTAGGTGAAGAGTTGATCATTAGTGGTGATGAAGGTTAAGAGGCCAGATCAGGTGTCCTGCTTTGACCTTTGACACCAACCACTGACTGGGGGCCCCGGAAGGCCTGACCTCACCGGTTTGCACCACTTCTGTGTTCACATAGCGCCATCTACTGGCCAAAAATGATAACACGAAGTCACGCCACAACGATGCAGACAAATGATACAATTTCATGTGCTACATTTCTGTTTTACTGACACGAAATGCTGTTCTTGTGCAGTGAGGGGAAAAAAAAAAACATGTCTGGAGCGTGGCTCCAACTCCAGCCATAGACAGACCCCTGGGTGGTTGTAAATATATTTAGGCCGTGCAAACTTCATAAAATGATTAATAATATTCGCAGGGCGTTAGAGTTCCTATCTGAGGATAACTTGGTAAAACTGAGACCAAGGGAAGTGTTTGTTTGAGGTCCCTGCTGGCCTGGAAAAAGCACACTCAGTCATTCCTCCGTCTCTGCTCTGATGAACAGATCCTGAAGTTCTCACAAACGTGGTTCCTGAACTTGTCCAGCTCGAGTGCACGTTCACCTCGCTCCTTTGGTCTCGCCCAGCATCAGCTGACCTCAACCTCAGACCCTTGCAGACTTTCCACAGATCTGGACGTAAACTCTCCAAGATCTTCTAACTCTGAGGCTTCGGCCATCTTGGCCCTGACTGTTATTTCGCTTGACTGCTGCTGGAGGCTTTGTGGTTCCAACCTACATAGTTAGGAGCAGCACATGCTAATGAGGGAAAACCTCAGGGAGCCTTTTGGGTTTTTTTAATGTGATGTCATCAGTGTTTCCTCCTCTGAGTTAGGAACTGAAGGGAGTATGGTTTCCTTCGGTTGAGGTCGGGGCCTGAGAGCGGACCCCCTGGCTTTGCAGGGGAGCCTGTTCCAGAAGAGCACTCAGCCATGGCACCTTTGTTGCATTATGGGCTGGAGCGAAAGGCCTCGCTCTGTGCACGTCCCAGAGAGAACCCCAGACTGGCAGCTTTCTGACGGCCCCAAAACTGGGAGAGATATCATCTCCCATATGAGCTCAGCCCGTATGGAATTTAGCTTTATTTTAGGGACATGACAGCAATTTTCAGCGACCTTAGAAGTTGGTGTTTAACTGCTAATCTGCAGAAAGCTATGGCTATAATTAAAATTTTGGTTCTGGTTGCCATTAAATCAGAAGCAATTAGCTGGCTAATCAACTGGTTTCTTCCCAGTGTCTTTGGTTAGGTGCAAACTTGGGATAAACGTTCCATCCGTGATTCCCATAGAGGAGGAGGAGGCATGCTGGGAGCCCGGGCAGACCCTCGTAGGCGGGGGAGTTCCACTCTGCGTTCCAGCCGCATACAGCCTGATTTTATGGCCTTGATAAAGTGTCCTCTGGGGTAATCGTGACAAGCAGTTGCCCCGTTTCATGCCCACGCTGCCACAAGGGGAAAATCGCACGTTCTGATTCTCACACCGACCCGTCCCACTTACTGCGCCCCGAACTGTGTTTAATGGCCGTTTCCCTGAGTTTGCCACAGATGGGATAAATATGACATCAAAGCATCTTTAACGTTTCACAGTGCAGCTCGTATTTCTCCTCAGTATCGAGTTCAAAACTAGCGCAGGCTGCGTTTTTACAGTAGATTTAATGGATCAATGTCCATAATCACATTAGCACTGGCTTAGCATATAACAAATTTCACCGTACCGGCATCAAAGGCCTGACCTCTTGGTGGAATCAGGCATGGCATCTTTTCCTCCACACCAGAGAAACAGAATAAATAGTCAAGGGGGTGATAAGCTGTAGCGAACGCAGCTCAGACGCTAAACGCATGAGAGGAAAAACCATGTGTCCCCCACCGTCGCACAGCCGGGACCTTTGTTTGCCTCCTCGCTGTTTTCACAGCTCCGGCTGCTAATCCTCTCCTCCAGCAGCTTCCATGGAGAATTTGTGGCAACACAAACCAAACCTGCAAGTTTTTGGAAGAGCGGAAGGCGATCGGATGCAGGTTTTATTTGGGGCTGAAAAAAAAGAGCGTCTGAATGAGAACAAGAACACCGGTCTTCCTGAGCGAGGCCGAATACTACAGATGGGCCAAAAAATTCAAATGGACAAACTAGAATTGATGGCTTCCACTGAGCCGCCGCGCTCAGGGAGCGAAGCATGATGTAAAAGGAAAAACATGCCGGGTTCCTGCAGCCACGTTCATCAAGACAAGCTTCGTCTGCAGGAAAAAAGAGAAGTGTGTGTACGTGTGTTTGATTGCTCCTCCTGTGTGTGTGAGCCCATTCCTTATTCACAGTATGCAGTCTTTTTTTGTGGGTGTTTGTGCGTCCTGGCGCTCAGAGGTGGAACGCTGGGGGTCGCCGCCTTCCTGTAACCGGCACAGCACAAATAAACAGGAATGTTCAATAATCCATCAAGCCAGGTGCCCTGTGAGCGCACGCAACACAAACACGGCTTCTGTTTTCTGTCCCCTCGTGCGCCTGTGTGTGTGTGTGTGTGTGTGTGTGGGCAGCGCTCCTACATTAGTCGAGGCTCCATGACGGTGAAACTTAAACTTTCCGCATTAATGAGGATTATACAAATGAGCTTCCTCAGCACACACTCGCTGCCTCCCTCGATCCTCTGGGAGTCTTTGGAAGATAACTTTCACCTGGGAAAGCCTTCTAATGCTAACGTAATAGACATAAACTGGTATTGAGCCAATTTGGGAGTTATTCAGCCACTAAATGAGCTCATTTAAACGTGTTATAGGCAGGACTGAGAGGAGCCGAATCAAAAGCGCTGCTGAAATAGACAAAGGGTCCCCGTTTACCGGCTTGGTGTTTGAAGTGCTCACAGTGACCCATCAGCGAAGCGTACAAAGAACAATTTCCAGGCGTTCTGTTCTGTCCTAACGTCAGCAAAGACAAATGAATCCTATAATTCTGCTGGATTTGGACTGGACCTGCAAGCAGTAGGGACAGCAACACGTGCAAATCATGGTTGCTAGTAGATGTGCCTGCAGACATTTCAGACAAACTACTAACTGTGATGACAAAAGCCTGTAGAAAATTATACTTTTAGTGTTTTAGGGTTGTATTATAGTCTTATCCAAAGCCCTCCAAAAGGTCAGAGTTGGGCCACATTCTGCCTTAATGCAGGCTGGTATAGGAACCAAAGGGGTTATAAATGGGCTAGAACTGTAGAAATATTTCTTGACATCATACATGCTAAAATATTTATTCAATAAAAAAAATATCCCTATAAAGTCCCAGAAAATACAAACGTATCCAGAGCTAATTCACCGTGTGAGAGGGTAATTGGTGTCTTGTGCTTGATTTATGATAAAAAACTGACCTCATCCCGGGGGCGCCTGTGAGCAGTGAGGGGGGGGGACTTTCTGTGCATGGCGCCGCTTCGGGAGAGACGGCACCCGCCATGTTTGTATTGATGCAAGTAGCACAAGCGTTCACCAGGCGCCATGTTTGGTGCACACGTCTCCAGGAAGGTCAGCCGGAGCTTCTAAGTCATTTTATTTTTTGCCAGTTGCACCTATTATTGGCCCTTCTGTTGTACCCAGAATGCACCTGGTTCTCTGCATGAGGTCTTTATTTACAGAACCCTGTAGGTAATGCAATGCTCCGCTCTGATCACAGAGCAGCGCCTGCGTGTAATCACCGCCAGCGTGCTCTCCGATCCGTCACTGCCCAGCCTGCTCTGGAAGCATGCGTGTGCGGTGATTAAAGAAACTTGTGCGCCGTCGCAGAAACGCTGTGCAGCTCCCCCCTCCGAGCGCTGCCAGCCATCGGCAGCGGTGCAAATGCACGCACGCGCAGCAGCCAGGCTGCAATAATCAAAGACATGCAACATCTCAGGACTTCATTAATCATGGTTTATATGGACTTTGAAGCTCTAATGAAAAGCAGCCGTCCTCTGCGTGTTTATTGTGTCTGTACAAATTGTGGGGATGGTGTATGCCAGGAATGCCCCCCCTCTACACACACACACACACACTGCTGGCTGACCCGTTCGTACAGGATGTGGTGATGGAAAACACAGAGATAAGATTTGGAGGAAAGTTCAGAGATGGATGTGCAGAGGTCAGAGGTCAAGAGTGTTTACGCAGAGGCCGAGGGCCGTTCCATCAGACGAGAGCGAGCTGCTGACAGTGACGGCAGCTTTGTGTTGGCAAATTGGTCCCCGTCAGTGATTAATGTTTCCCACCAGGTTTTTCTGTCCTCGGCTGAGTCAAACGAAGGCAGAGCTGCTCTGGGAATCCAACTTGGCCCGTCACGTGTCATCATCTGTGATTTGCCGTTCGTTTCTCAGATTCTCACCCTGCTCTCCGATCATCTTGAAGGTCCATTAGAGGTGAGATCAGAGAGGGAGATTACTCGGCATCAGGCTTTCAGTGCCAGAAATGGAAATCGCAGAGACGCTGTCATCGCTGGAGGTCTCTCTCTCTCTCTCTCTCTCTCTCCTGGAGAAAGAGTGGTAATGCAGCGCTCATCGCTTTCCGTCCCGATGGCTTGTGACTGGTCCCTGGCAGCGTCGTCAGCGGTGGGTCACAGCCAAAAGTAAGCCTGGAGCTCAGCAGAATAGACTGCCGTTCAGGAAACAAGCATCTTTTGAGAGTAAAAGTCCCGCCGGCATCTTTACAATCCAGCATGCATCAACTGAATCACAACAAAAAGGAAAAGACACGTTGGAAAAGAAACCTAAAATGAATGAAATCCTTTATGATCGTTACTGTATCAATAACATGGCCTGTATAACACTGTCCCCTAGCGGTATACAGATGTATAGCATAATTTTAAAACCTCATTTCTTGGCATATTTTTACCTTCAGCTCTTTTTATTTTTTTTATTTCTATTTTGTGTTTTGCTGCTAAATAACTTTAATTTATACTTGGAAAATACTATACTATACCACTATATAATCAAGAGTTATTGGACAGGCTGGCAGCAGTGGTTTTCAGTTCAGTGAAAATCAGTGGTGTTGAGTCCACTGCTGTCGTCTGCTGGGAGGACTAGGAAAAAATCAGAAAACATTAAGGATATAAGAAGTCCCTTAATCTCCCTTTGGATCTTGTCTTGATTTCCAAGCCGTCCACCTCGTCTGCCTCGCGACAGGCTTCTGTTGGATGCAGCAGCAGATAGTAGAGGACCAGGCACACCAGCCCCAACACGGAGCAAGCAGCCATGAGCGTGCTGACACACAGCAGAGCTGCCAAAGTCAGCAAGTCTGGTCTGAGTACGAACAGCAGCAAAAGACTCAACACGTTTATCAGAGAGTGGAGGAAGTAGTAGGTGATCATGGCGTCCCTGGTGCCCTGCCCTTTGACGTTGAAAAAGGTGAAGGTGAGGATGACGCCCACGATGGCTCGGTACAGAAACTCCAGGCTTTGGGATGAGCAGAAGTCCGTGTGAAGACGGTGCGTCCAGGCCGTGCCCAGCAGCCAGACGATGGCGAGTCCCACTGTGCTGTAGATGCTGAATATGAGGAGCAGGGCGTACCCGAGGACGCGGCTGGTGATGGTAAACAGTTTATAGAGGAGGTAGATTGCTGTTGGGAGGCCGCGTGGCATTTGCCTGACATCAGGAAGAGATCTGCGCAGGCACCGCCGATAGTCCACCAGGGCCCAGGCAGCATTCATGAAGGAGAAGGACATCCCCACAACTGCAAAAGAAGGAAGCCTCAAAAATGTGGATGCAAAATCAAAAAGACTCGAAAGATTTGGCTCACGTTGAACGAGAGAGCACTCCTGTTGACCCAGCACGATGTACAGTTGGAGGAGCAGTTGGGGAACGCTCTCCAGGAAGGCCTCCAGCAGTCGGAGCATGCTCAGGTCAGCAGCCAGACCAAACAGGAAGTGCTGCTGATTTTTTATCTCCTCCACTGGCTCCACAGTCCCCCAGGCCACGCCGAAGCCTCGCTTCAGCATCTGATAGTACCTGTCAGGAAACATGCTGCTATGACGTTCTCCAGAGCTGCAATGCGGTCAGACCCGTTTGGACATTCTGTGTCGGGATATTCATATTTTGCCAGGTTCAATAACACCCGCATCCATTGGTTCCAGACCTGATGAAGATGCCCACACCAAACAGGTGCAGCGTGGCAAGTCCTCGTTTGGACACAACTGGTAAAGTCGTTTTCATGTCCTCTCTCTTCTCATCACAGTCCATGTCGTCCCAATACCAGGCCGTGCTGAACACCTGCGTGACCAGCAGCCCCACCACGATAAACAGCAGCGTCAGGGCCGCGCACACAACATGTTTCTCCTTGAAGTAGGTGAGCACCAGGGCGGCATCGGTGCACACGTCTGCCACGTACATGACCAGCCCGGCGGCGCTCAGCAACCATCGGAGTTTAGTGAACTCAGTCATTCTGAGGGGGGCAGAGCTACGGTTCCTCATCCCGAAAGCTCGTCTCTGGAAGAGTGTCGGATCCTTGCCATTGATTTTCCTGTTAAGCACAACAATGTGGCGAAAATTCAATCTGGAGTTCTAAAGGAAGGACAAACGATTCTCAGAGCGGGTTTACAGTTGTGCAGATTTGCAGAGGAACAGTTATGTAAGTGACAGCAGTCTGATCACACTCATTTATCTCCGTCATTAGCACTTTGTTCCCTGATATCTTACATAATACAATGATCAGAAACAATGATATTTTGGATATTTAATAAATCTGAAACACGAGATTTAGAATTGCTACATGTTCATTCTCACACAATATTCCAACACTTCACCGCCTATGAAATTATATTTTAAGAAATAGATTTATTTGAGTTTAGTTGGATCTGAAGGTTGTTTCAAAGGATACTATTCAAGAGTTTTTCTTGGAGTGTTTTATAGAAAATAAAACAGTACTCACCGCTATCTTTGGTCCGTGCTGGACATGGGAGTGCAGCCTTCGAGGCAAACTTTGTGGCGTGAGTTTCACTTTGTCCTCTGAATCCCCTGACGCATTCCACTCCACTGGAATGGGAAAAAGGTTGCGTAACGATAAAGATCTTGTACCTGGTGGCGTGGGTGGCTCTGACGCAGGTCACAGTCCTCACCTGTCTTACACTGCGGCCACCTTGTCAATAATCACGAGGAACTGCTGGTTAAATTTACAAGCAGACTACGAAGAATGATGATCTGTGCTGATACACACACCTCTCAGCTTTTACAGTAAATCCAGGGAGATCAGGAATTGAACTTTGTTTTCTTAGAAATATCACAATACAGGAAACATATTTTTTCAAAAAATGTAAAGATAAAACATTTTAAAATAAGTAAAATCTTTGTCTTACCAGCTGAGGGTTTAATGGATAAGTTTATATAGACATCTCCGTAAGATTGCTGTCAATATTTCTTTTATTTTTTGTTTTATTCTATTTCATTTACCCACTTATCTCCAACAAATCGCTTAAATGATTTACTATTTGCTCAAAAATACCACCATTTTTGATTTAAGTCTTTAAATGTTCTTTTTGGAAGGACTTGGATTAGAAGGGACAACGGTCAGTCATGGGGTGCAGTTCCCCTCCCGACCGCTAGGTGGCAGCCGCCGTGGAAGGTGGGCTTTTTCCCCTGTTGAGTGTCGTTGGTTGGCCGCCTGGGCCCCGCCCACTAGCTGAAGAATGACACGCCATTCAAGCGCTGCCTGCCTGGCCCTGCGGTTCTGGGAAGCAGAAGTGAGCTCGGGGCGTCCTCGGATTAAAGCGTAATTCTATTATCATCTGAAAGAAACCGACTGCTTCTTCTCAGCATATAGTCCAAAACAACAGCGCCGACATGCCTATCCGAAAGAAGACCAACAAAAACCCACCCGTGATGAGCCACGAGTTCATCATCCAGAACCATGCAGATATTGTTTCCTGTGTTGCTATGGTGTTCCTCCTGGGCTTGATGTTCGAGGTAAGCTGGCACCTTACACTTTGTGGCTTTTATTGATGCGTTTGGTGGGGATGCTGATGAAGACGGCAGACCTGCTGTTGGCAAGATCCCCGGAACCGTCCGGGACCTACAAACATGGCTATCTGCTCTATTCCTCACATACTGTGTTCAAAAGTTTTGTTGCGAGCCACGATCCAGTGGCCCTCTCCGACTATTTCACTTATTACAATTGCATTGAATTGCAATGTACCTAGTTTGCTGATCACAATATGGAGCCAGGGGCTAGTTTCACCTGAGTGTTTCCATGTTGTGTTCGCTAATTCAGCACCCACTCCAGCGCAGGCCTTGTGCTTATTTAAAAGAGTAACTGTCTCCTGGCATAATGGTGAATGGAAATATGTCCCAACGTTGCAACAATGTCGAGAATGCTGTGGTCATAAAACAGGACAGCGCTTACATTAGGGCTACTTTAGTGCCGGGTTGTGTTACGTGGCAATCGCACAGCGGCTGGGAGCGCTGTCATCGCACCAAAACTGAAAGTTTTTTTTTTCTCTCTCCAAAGTCCAGCAGCGTTTATAAACGAGGCGCCAACTTTGCAAGCGCTCAGTTCCTACAGCTTGCGCACTTCTACTTTAACGGACTTTGCAATGCTTTATCAAAAATGGCTCTTATTCACTGCCAGTAATATACATATCAGCGCTTTTAGATGGATTTCCTGTTTATGCTTTAGAAAATAAAATGCTGGCTATGAGGTTTCGCGCCATATTAGGCGTAATTAATTGGACAACGCAAAGGTAGTTAAGAGCTAATCTGTAGTGATGAAATTTAACTACAAATCGGACATCGTTTTGGGTGTAGGTTCAACGTTTAGGACACGTAGACATTTTCTTTTGAAACTACTTCCTGTGTTGATGGCGCTGTAGTTACGTTTAGTCCAGTCGATACTTGGATACTATTCACTCATTTGAGCTAGAATAGGACATTTTCATGATGTTTTTTTATCTTTATCGCACTATATTTGAGTAGGTATAACTCTTTTTTTCTAATGTGCTCCATATGTTTTTCTTACTCCCACAGATCACCTCAAAATTTGCAGTGATCTTTATAACTGTCCAGTACAACGTCACCATATCTGCAAATGGTAAGTTAAGGCATAAACTGCAGATGGGAATATGTAGTTCCTGCTTTGACCTATGATTCCTCCAGTTGTCAGTTGTTTTAGGATTAGTCAGAACAGAAGCCTCTTGTTGACATTAAGGGCATTTTCTCTCCCTTATGCAGCTAAATTTAGGCTGTCTCATTTAATTGTTCTCTTGTGACAAGGGTGTGTAAGGTGAATTTGAGATGAGGGCTTCTCAGTTAAAGTGCTGCTCACTTCAAGGTTAATTTCTTTCCGCTACTGTTAAAAGATAAGCGGTTTGCAGCCTGGTGGTGTCGTTCCTATTAAAAATATGTAGCTTACCTCTGTGACTCATTTACAGCCCATATCAAATGAGCTAGCACACCAAGATCTGTTGCAGACAAAGATCAATGCAGCCACTGTTTGCCTCTGATTACTTTTTTACAAATGATTGTTTTTTTGTTTGTTGTTGTTTTTTTCTTAAAGTGGATATTTTATGTAATATTACTCTGATAATTATCAGGTCTCTTTCCAGAGGACTCGCTTCTGGAATTTCAGCTAATAGATACTAGAAACTCCGTCTGTGTGGAGTTAAAGTTTCTCAACGGTTCATTTTTAGGATCAGCCCAAGAGAGAGAACCAAGTGTTATAAAAGCCCAAATGAGTTTTTAGATAAAAATGTATGTGATGATATAAATATGTTCATTGTCACCACTTTGGTTTATGTCCAGAAGGTCCAGAGGAGACGGCTGTAAATTACTTCCACCATGGAATAAAGGACCTGGCGACTGTCTTCTTCTACATGCTGGTGGCTATCATCATGCACGCCATCATTCAGGAGTACGTGCTGGATGTAAGTGCGACACCCAACTTGCACAGAGGCCACAGCGACACTTTTGAATAATTCCTGGTCACTGGTCTCTGCAGAAACTCAACAAGAAGAAGCATTTCTCCAAAACCAAGCACAGCAAGTTCAATGAGTCGGGCCAGCTGAGCGCCTTCTACCTGTTCTCCTTCGCCTGGGGTGCAAGCATCCTGCTTTCTGTATGTATAGTGAAAAACTTGGGGTGCTTACTCTGTTTACTTGTTCTAAGAACAAAACTCAAGGAATTTTTTTGGTGTTTTTTTGTTGTGTTTTGTTTTTTAACCCCCCCAGGAAAACTTCCTCTCCAATCCAGTCAACTTATGGGAAGGTTATCCCCATACGCTGATGCCGTAAGTTGTGCTGCAGAGAGCGACTCCTGCGCGTCTGCACGTCTTTGCATGTTTCAGACAAACCTGAATCGCGATAACGTTTATTCTTTGTCTTTTCTGCCCTTTCTAAAGATTCCAGATGAAATTCTACTTCATTTGTCAGCTGGGCTACTGGTTGCACGCACTCCCAGAACTTTATTTCCAAAAGACAAAGAAGGTGAGTGTGTGTTCTGGCTTGCGTTTAGACCCAGAGTGTGTATCCTGTTTGACTTCCCTTGGTTCTTTTGCATTGTTTTAAAGAATTGCATTCTTTACTATTAACGCACAGAGCAGGGCTGCCGTAAATATTGACATTTTCTGCTCTCCCCACCCCGTGTTTTCAGGAGGATATTCCACGTCAGCTGGTCTACATCTTCCTCTACCTGGTCCACATTGCAGGCGCCTACATTTTGAAGTGAGAATGTTCCCCTGAAGTGGCCACCATCTCTGTGGCTACAGCCTCCGTTAGGGTGATGCTCACGGCGTCTTTGCGTCTTTCAGTCTGAACCGCCTGGGCCTGGTCCTGCTGGTGTTGCACTATTTCGTCGAGCTGCTCTTCCACGTGTCCCGTCTGGTCTACTTCAGCAACGAGAACAGACAGCTGGGGTTGGTTCTCACGCGCGGCATTAGCCACGTCAGGCCAGAGCGGGAGGTCCTCACTAACAGTCGGCCTCGTGTCTTCCAGTTTCACCATATGGGCCGTCTTGTTTGTCCTCGGGCGGCTGCTCACCCTGTCCCTGTCTGTCCTCACCGTGGGCTTCGGGCTGGCCACAGCTGAGAACCAAGGCTTTGACTTGGCTGCAGGAAACTTTAACGTTGTTTTTGTCCGGTAAGTGTCCCTGGGGAGGAAGAGGAACTGTCTGCAGCCTTACTGCAAATCAAACATATGTTCTCAAAATCAAAAGTTGACATTAAAGCTTTTCAAACTTTGTTTTAGAATTCTTTTATTATGCAACAGATTGAGCGAGATGGAAAAGTAAACACCTGAGGCCAGATCTCCACCTTTTTTTCTAATCCGCTGACTCTTCTCTCTCAGGATAACCGTCCTGGCCGCCATCTGCCTCTCTCAGGTTTTCATGATGTGGAAATTCATCAACTTCCAGCTCCGTCGGTGGAGAGAACACGGCCAGACTCAGACCTTGAAAAAGAAGCCAGCTCCCTCCAAGAGCAAATCAAAGAAAGACAAAGGTGAGATAGGAGCTCAGAATGTTTGGCTGAAGCACCAATGTCCCCTCTGGATATACACTTGAGACTTACCCTCTGATATCATTGTAGTGTGATGTATAATTCTGTTTTTCTTTTGACTTTTAGCCAATGGAGTTAATGGAGTGAACTCTCACACAGCCGATTCGCCAAGAGCAAGGAAAGAGAAGTCCTCGTAAATGCGTTCCCCACCTGTCAGACCTGCCTCCCCACCTCACTTGGCTGTGTTGTGCCAACACCTCCTCCTCCTCCTCCTCCTCCTTCTCCTCCTCCTCCTTCTCCTTCTGCATTCCCAGCCCTCGCACAGGACTGTCCTAGCCGGACCTCCAGGATCTCCCCTACTGGGCCGTTTCACTGGCTGTCCAACACCTTTACGTAGTGGTCAACACTCAACTGTGCCATTTTTTCAAATGAAAAAGGAAAACTTAAAAAAAAGTATTTAAAAAGTGCCTAATGATAGTGTTTTGTACAGGGTTGGTAGTTTTAAGAGTTCAGGAAACGATGAGGGCAGTTTTAGATGTTTCCGCCAAGTCCCTTCTCACTTCAACCTTAATTGTACTTTATGTCCATTATTTCCCCAGTGGCTGGTCCTGGTCATCCACCTGTTCTCCTTCCCCCTGCCTCCACTCACTTTTTTTTTTAAATGTAAGGAGTTGATGAAATGTCTATTTTTGAAGACTCGGGCTTATCTTCATCCTTCACAGAGGACTGCAAGCTGCATGTCTTAACACACAATTTGCATAAAATGGAGAGCTGGAAACGAGCTTTTCTATCCAGCGATGCTGTAGATTTACTGTTACTATTGTACAAAAGTGCCCTGTGAGCTGATGTAGCATAACAGTGTGAATATTGTGGTCCACTGCAACCATGTCAAGCAAAGAGTTCCACCTCCGAAGGTTTATGTTTCCACCTTTATGGTTGAGCTACCTGAGATGGCCTATGATGTAACTCCCTCATGTCTGAATTACTGTCATGCGCAGTTCCTTTTTCATTTGATCTGTAAGTGGAATGAAAACTATGGAAAGCATTTGCCATAAAAGCTCACGCTGGTAAATGTGAGAAGCACATTTGTCTGTTTTTATTCCAATCTGGAAACGGACCATACCAAAATGCTGTGTTATAGAAGAGCACTCAGCCGCAGAGTAAAAACGGTCACCTAGGCAATACTGGTTTCTAGAGTAGGAACCATTCAAGCCATGTTTGTCTCCATGGTTTTCTGAAATCAAAACAAAGCTGCTAGTAGAATTATTCATGAACACCAAACCAAGAAGCTATAGAACCTGAATCCAGCAGCTCTCTCTCCCCTCTCATGTAAAAGGGAGAGAATATTAGCATTTCAATTGCTAATAAAAAAAAAATGCTGCAACGTTGTGAACATGTCCGGAGAAAAACCCTGCAAGTGCCTCCATGTTTGTTGACGCGCCGGTGTTTCCACGCAGCGGCCGCTTGGTGGCGCTGTCGCACGCGGGTAAACTGGTGGGAAGCGGCCGCCAGCTGACGTGATCCCTGATTGACCGCAGGACGCGTCAAAGATCCTTTCTGCAGGATTTAGTAGATCTCACCGGGGTTTCACATGCATGTCTGGATTAGACTTGAGTAAATGACTGAGCAGATCCAAAGTAACAACGCTTGCCTCAAAGTTAGTTTGTGATAGCGTCTGATTACTTTATTAATCTTTTTATATCAGCGTCCTGCTGCTCACACCCATCATTTCAGAAGCCGCATTGTTGTCAATCTTTTTGACTTTGAATGTTTATTAATCGCACAATTCTCCAAATGCGTGCGTAGAGCGCTTTGTACCCGTATTCGAACCCCGAGTTATCGCGGGGGCTGCAGCTTCCTGTGGCATTTAAATTAAATTGCTACATCAGCGCAGCTGTGGCGCTCCAAAGCCCGCAGATGAACGTCCTCTCCGAACAGCCAACTGTCGCTGCAGCCGTCACGGAGCTCGGAGCTGCCGGAGCCCCGTGATGTGGTTTGGTGTGGGGGAGGATAGCAGCTACCAGCCAGATAAACACTCAGCATTGGTCTGCACAGCAGGAGTAACATGGCGGCACAGTTAGCCAGCAGAAATGTTGTTTCACTCCAGCGAAGGTCAGAGCTGCGCTGGTAAAACGGGATTTACCACCGAGGACACCGCCTAAACTACCAAAGCGTAAGTGAGCGCATGTGTTCCTGCTCGGCGCCGAGGCGATTTGCTGTGTTTTGGTTGTAAAAGCTCCGGTCCGACGCGAGGTCTCCAATCTCGGCTGTTTCTGTCTGGCACAGGCTGTCGCTTCGGCGCTAGCCTGTTAGCGAGCGCTAGCTTCCCGGCTAAGCCCGCTGCCTGTGTCAACACTGCTTATTGCAGCAAACTCAACGAGACGGCTCGGACAGCGAGCTTGCAGCCGACTTATTGCAATGTTTGCCAGCCGTATTTCAATGCTGCTGTTACGGAGACGCGAACGGTTAATGTCAAGTTCAGCGTAGCGTGCAGAGTAGTTTGGTTTGTCATTGTTTTTTTGTGCTGAGTGAGTGGCTGAGCGAGCAGCGCACCACACCGGACCAAGTTCGCCCCAACAGCACGGACGTAGTTAGCATGCTAATAGTTTAGCTGTAGGCTAGTGTAGCTGCTGGAACGTCGTTGTCAGAACATCCGAGCGGGTCTGGACAGTTGTTGGAGCGGGCAGCCGCTGCCTTCCACTGCCGTTTCCACCCTGCCTTCGCGCTACTTGTTACGTCGGGTAAGTTAATAACATTTGTCCATCTGTTCGGGCTGCACACACGCGTATATCTTGTTCAGCAGAAGTGTTTGTGTCATGTTTGGCTGGTGTTATGATGTGTACTTCACTCATGCTAGTTAGCAACCGAGCTGTAACGTGAGCTCTTCGAACGCGAAAACTAGCACCTTCGTGCATTTTTATAGCATTGCTTTGTTTTTGTTTTTGGTTTTTTTTAACCCCAAAAGTTCTCCGAGGACCTGTTTACGGCCCCGAACCTCTGACATGTACTTTTTACGCACGTTTGAAAGGGGGAGTGTGCACGTTCGGTCAGTTGTGTCGTGACTCGTTTCCAGAGGACCAGAGATCTGGGTGCGCGTCGTGAAGCGATCGTTCCAGGCGTCACTGCGGGTGCCGAGGGTGCCGTGAGGGTGCCCTACGTCTCCCTGTTTGCGTCTCCTTCTACGGGCTCCGCTGTCCGCCGGACGGGGGGACCCGAGGGCGGACAGCCTGTGCCGTCGCGGCGGCTGTCAGCGCGCTAGGGCGCCAGGAACGCATCCAGCCGAACCAGTCGAGCCGTTTCTGTTGCATCACTCTGCCCACCTGATGGTGCGCGTCAGCCCGGCTGGATGCGCCCTGGCAGGTCACCCACCGGCACCTTGGAGGCTCCTGCGCCGATGTGATGGACAGTCACTCGCCATAATAAACAGGGGACAAGTGGAAACGGAGGGCTTTGCCTTTGCAGGGGTGTGTGTGTTGGAGGCAGATGACATCTTCCTCCTCCAAAGATGGCACATTCCTCTCAGTGGAATGGAAGCCTGCATCACACGGGGAAGATGACAGTTGCCTCCTTGATGCACATAAAGTAGATAGATCTTTATCCAGTGGCTCACTAGGTGAAATGCATTTTTTTGCAGTGCAATTATTGCGACATATCAGCCTGGTGTGTCACATGATTTGCCGACAATCTCCACTTTACGTCTTTCTTTGTATTTCATGCCATTGCCTTGCTAGCATTGGTCACCTCGCTCCCCTTGCTGCCTGTTTCTGAGCCGAGTGTGCCGAGTGTGCCGAGTGTGCCTCAGAAGCCCTCAGGAATTGCACTTGTGCAGATCCAGAGGCTGAAGCCTGAGCTGGTTTCCTCCCAGCAGGAGCAGTAATGGAGGCGACTGTCATGTCGCAACACACCAGTGAATTCCCAGGCACGTGCAGTCCTAATGTCTGAAATATCTGTTCCTATTTTCTAAATGTGCTCTGTTTCATTTGCTGTTTATTGCAGCGTTTCTGCAGCCATTGCAGAGATAACTGTTGACTTTCCAGGCCTGGATCTCTGTGGTAAAGTGGCCACTCCACTGGTTCCCAGCAGCTTTCAGGACTAGTTTCTCTGCAGTTTTCCCACAGAAACCTGCTGTTTGCCAACCATTTCCCTGTGCCTCGTTGCATAACAGAGTACAGTACCTGTCTGACATTTGAGCTGTGACACGTGCCTCCAGCCTTTATCGGTGTCACTGATAAACACAGATTTTCTTTTGGTTTGGACTAGAGCTGAAACGCTGGGCTGGGCGCAGAGACGCAACCAGAGGGCCTCTGCCCAGGTCCCACAGCGCCAGCCTTGTTTCATCAGATTTGGAGTCAACTGGTTGCTCTTCCACCTGTCTTCTGCACGATGTTCTGTTTAACATTTTTAACGTTTGAGAAGCGGTGGTGTCTTTTGTCTTCTCCAACAGTCTCATACGCTGAGGAAATCAGTAAAGCAAAGACATCAGATGTGATGGCAGACGTCAGGCCCGTCCGTCACACGCGCAGACTCCGCGGTGGATTCCTGACGACCCGCCGCTGCCGTTCGCCTCGTCTCACTGGGCATCTCACCCTTCTGTCTCCGTGTTTGCGCTGTCATGGCAACAGCGCTATGACAGGTCCTGGGTAGGCGTGAGGGATGAGCTGTGGGGAAACGGACAGCGTTTCACAGGGAGGACGAGCGGCGCACGCGCACGAAACGAGGCAGGGACGGCTGATAGAAAGCCGGGAGGGCTTCGAGGCAGAGGAGGAGAGGAGGGAGTATTTATCTCCCCCCTCTCTCCGCCCGAGGGCACGATGCTATTGTCTTGTTTAGCTGACCTCAAATCAGACAAGCCATCTATCTGCCCAGAGAGTAGCTCCGGTCTTGTAAACAACAGGCCGGCCTGCACGGTGTGTGTGTGTGTGTGTGCGTGCGTGTGTGTGCTTTCCTTCGTCAGGCTCGATCTACAGATCGCAACATCAAAAGCACAGCACGAGGAAGACGAAAGTATCGATACGAGCGGGTGAGCGCCAGCTGCAGAGAGAATCAGCCCGTGATGAGAACGTGCAGTTGCATCAATAAGTAATCTGATCAGTTCAGGTTAGTCCATTTGGCGGGAAGGTCGTGTGTGTGTGTGTTTTTAGTGTGGAGGTTTTCAGATTCATAACATCGCACACAGCCTAACGCTCTGCTCCTGCCGAGGGAGGATCCTGACAGGGAACCCGGTGATCTCCACCGTCCACGGTCGTCCACTTAAGTAGGTCAGCCACTGAAAAGTGCATATTGATCTTGGCGGCTAAACGCTGCGACGTCTCCCCCTCAGAAGGTGCCCCCAGCCAGCAAGCAGAGGAAGCAGCAAAGGTCACATGACTGTTTGTCTGCCTGTGTTGTCGGGCTGGTTTCGCTGTGTGACACGGTAACTCATCCATCTTTAAAGCTGCAGATCTGACTTATTTAAACCCGGAGATTACTGAGAGAGTCACTTAATGGGTAAACAGCATAGAACAAATCTGTGTGAAGACATGCACGTGAGGAGAGCTGCACGATGCAGTATTGATAAGTGGAATATGGTGTGTGAGGGTAGATGCCTGGTAAGTTTACACCAGGGGCTCTGGCTGCTGGGGTGGGAGGCTGTGGACAACCTGAGCCCTTTAGGTACCGAATAGATGGCACCTGACAGGCAGAGGGGGGTGTTAGGAAACCAGCGGCAGTAGGAGTTGCTAACCCTGGTGAGGAAGATGGTGGCCGTTCATCAACATATAGAATCAGTGTTTTAGGTCCTCAAGTGGTTGTTGCGTCGGCGGAAAGTGAACACAGGAAAACACCTGATGGAAGATAACGCAGCAGTGTGTAGGGCGGCGTTGCTGTAATTATCGAGAGAGAACGTCATTGCAGTAATCAGCAGAACACTGCCTGGCATGGGTTGCGGCGTTGTGCACCTGCAGCAACGTGTGCTTCGGAGTTTATAGTCAGTGTGATTTTCCCTTTCCCCGCGGTGTATTTGGGGAAATGGGAAAGCAGCGTATGGCAGGCATCTTTCCCACTGAGGCGGAAGGGAAGCGGAGAAACTCAGCCTCTTGATGCTGCGTGACTGGTGCTTCCAGGAGAAAGGGCTTGATGGTTCCCAAAAAGTAGTGGAGGAACGTTTCCCATTTATAGTGTGTATCCCAGGTTTGTTTATTGTGGCTTCCTTGAGCAGAGCTAAGCTAACTGTTTTTCTTGCTTGAACCGCTGGGAACATAAAACTTTATAGGTCCTCCACCCTCGTATCAGGCCCCTTTCACTTCACCAAAGGAGCGAAGATGCTCAAGCTCTCTAGTGCTACTGTCTCTGGTGCCATCACGGTTCACACCTACACATGCACCAGGAATCAAAGACGTTGCGTGTGCTAGCAGGTCCCACCCCCCAGGTTATGGACAGGAGCGGATTCAGCGTAATACCCAACACACTCCACACTGGAAAAACAGGCTATATCACGGCACACTCTACTGAGCTGCACTGTTTACAGATCATTAGCCCGGCCAGATAAGGCGCTCGTATGAGATCTGATAAAAGCAGCGTTTGTTGGCAGGGCTGGGTTTTAAAGAAAACACTTTTAGATTATTGACCAGTAGCCATTTGCTCGACACTATTTGACTACATTCATTTTGTCACTTTCTAAAAAGAACTAAAAGAGAGTCAAGAATTACATCATACCGTGCTGAAAGGTGTGGGTTTTTAGCATTTTAGCTGCCTTAAATCCAACATAGGAGGGCAAAGAGGAGTTCCTTTGACTTTTGATTTAGCTTAATAAAGAGTGGAAGTTCTACAGCTGGCTGTCAATCTGCTGCAGCTCTCTTGACCACGCAATGCAGGGATTTAAACACACCCTCCTTAACCCTCCACAGATTACCACCTCTATGCCCTGCTTCACCCCCACAGTGCACATAGCTCCTTTTGCCTACTAATAAACTGCCAAAACTGTAACTTTTCGATGTATTCAGGCGCTGCAGGGATGTTCTCTGAGGGCTGGCCTGCTTCCCGGGCGCGAGCATTTCTCTGATAAACTGTCAGCGTGTCAGCTGATCCTTTCCCCTCCTCTTCATGCTAACAAGCACCTCCTTATTCTGAGTGTGTCTTCACTGTACACCCTTAGGCGTCTGCAGGAATTAATTCCTTACAGAAGATGGAACACACACACACACTTCTCTCTCACACACACACACACACACACACACACACACACACACACACACACACACGGGGGTACAATGGTGGCATGCAGTGCACTCACAAGATGGGTTCAAATCTTTTTGAGTGATACAATCAGCTGTGCACACACCTCTCACTGCCTGAGACTAAGACTGCAGTGTGCTCTCACACTGTGGGACACGCAGTACTACATTTACAGTAAACATACACTGACATCGCAGCATCTAGTAATAATGCCCACAATTGAAAAGCCGTTCTCTCTTATCTCCGCAAACATGCTCTGCTGTTCGGGTCGTAGACCAGCTGTTGGCTAATACCAATGTTCAATCAGCATCTGCACAGGGAGTTGACTCATTTGACCTTTTTTTATTAGGCTATTCATGAGCAGAATTGAATTTTAACATGCTGTAATTACACAGAAACATATTATTTAAAGCACAATGTTGGATGCCTCACACGTGTACCCAGGCCTGCCTTTGGTAATGTTACCAGTTGTTACCTGGTAGGTTCCTGTATTCTGACATGTAAGCAGAAGGGTTGGCTGGCCAACCCGCTGGTTTAAACTCGCTGCTATGAGCTTATCAAACAATACCCCCTAACATGGGAGCTGCCTTGGGCCTTGTTTGTGTTGGAACATGTATATTTTGGCACCCAGCACTTGATGCATATGACAAAATCCCCTTTTTTTCCACTTGCATAATCCGATCCTGCTGTTTGCCACTGTTGCTTGTTCGTAGGTCACCCTATTTAATGGACGCCAAACCAATTGATTATTGATTATAAATCGGATCTTGTCCTAACGTCGGTGTTGATCGGAGCTAAAAGGCGAGGTGTTTTCATTAAGGTGGACATCGGCCTGATTCTTATTGAATCGAAGGCCATTAGCGTCAGCGGACCTTTGAAAGGGCAGCCGGTAGGGGCTCCATTGGTGTTTACCCCTCCTGTGACCTGGCCATTATGGTCAATTTCTAGCACTGAACTATCTGGCCTTTGTCCTGCCTGAACCGATTAGCAGGCTCATTAGTATTGTTGGCCAAGCCCCAGTGACAGTTGCACAAGTTGCTCATTGCCAAGTGTGCGAGAAAGTAGGGATCCCAACTACTAACAAGGCTGGGCTTGAGCTCCCATTTCTGCTTACTTTCTTCCTCTCCGCACACTCATTCTCACAGGCATCTAAAGGACAAATATTGTGGCGGTTTTGCGAGGGGAAACTGGCTGTAATCACTAATTGTGTGCAAA
>CAAE01014544.1:1586781-1619380 GCA_000180735.1 Tetraodon nigroviridis
CCTCTCCCAGCTCGCTCACTCCGGGCGTTGTGTTCCGCAGCTGTCGCAGCGAGTGCAGAGCGCCGTGGTGAACAACTCGCTGACCATCGAGCCCGTGGCCGTCTCGGGCGGACCCCTGGTCAAGGCCTCGGCGGCGGCGGCGTGCGGCGGGCCCAAGTGAGTATCAGCTCATCCTCCCACAGCTGGGTGCTGAAGTAGGGCTGAGCGGCGTGCTAGCGGAGGCTGTCTGGAGGGGTCTGGCTGTAGCTGCGGGCTCGCGTTTAATCAATCCTGTCACACATACACACACACACACACACACACACACACACACGGGGGTACAATGGTGGCATGCAGTGCACTCACAAGATGGGTTCAAATCTTTTTGAGTGATACAATCAGCTGTGCACACACCTCTCACTGCCTGAGACTAAGACTGCAGTGTGCTCTCACACTGTGGGACACGCGGTACTACATTTACAGTAAACATACACCGACATCGCAGCATCTAGTAATAATGCCCACAATTGAAAAGCCGTTCTCTCTTATCTCCGCAAACATGCTCTGCTGTTCGGGTCGTAGACCAGCTGTTGGCTAATACCAATGTTCAATCAGCATCTGCACAGGGAGTTGACTCATTTGACCTTTTTTTATTAGGCTATTCGTGAGCAGAATTGAATTTTAACATGCTGTAATTACACAGAAACATATTATTTAAAGCTCACACGTGTACCCAGGCCTGCCTTTGGTAATGTTACCAGTTGTTACCTGGTAGGTTCCTGTATTCTGACATGTAAGCAGAAGGGTTGGCTGGCCAACCCGCTGGTTTAAACTCGCTGCTATGAGCTTATCAAACAATACCCCCTAACATGGGAGCTGCCTTGGGCCTTGTTTGTGTTGGAACATGTATATTTTGGCACCCAGCACTTGATGCATATGACAAAATCCCCTTTTTTTCCACTTGCATAATCCGATCCTGCTGTTTGCCACTGTTGCTTGTTCGTAGGTCACCCTATTTAATGGACGCCAAACCAATTGATTATTGATTATAAATCGGATCTTGTCCTAACGTCGGTGTTGATCGGAGCTAAAAGGCGAGGTGTTTTCATTAAGGTGGACATCGGCCTGATTCTTATTGAATCGAAGGCCATTAGCGTCAGCGGACCTTTGAAAGGGCAGCCGGTAGGGGCTCCATTGGTGTTTACCCCTCCTGTGACCTGGCCATTATGGTCAATTTCTAGCACTGAACTATCTGGCCTTTGTCCTGCCTGAACCGATTAGCAGGCTCATTAGTATTGTTGGCCAAGCCCCAGTGACAGTTGCACAAGTTGCTCATTGCCAAGTGTGCGAGAAAGTAGGGATCCCAACTACTAACAAGGCTGGGCTTGAGCTCCCATTTCTGCTTACTTTCTTCCTCTCCGCACACTCATTCTCACAGGCATCTAAAGGACAAATATTGTGGCGGTTTTGCGAGGGGAAACTGGCTGTAATCACTAATTGTGTGCAAATGTCCAACAGCTTGAACTTTCAACCCAATGACCCCTGACCTCTCTTTAAATGCCAACAGATGGTTGAACCGTGCATGTGTGAGGCAACCGAGGTATCCCCTTATTCCGTGTCAGTTTTTGAGAAGGGTCTGCATCGCTGGGCGTCTGTGCCTGTCCAAACAAGCTGCAGGCACCGGGAACTGGGAAGCCGTGTCTTTGGTTGTGTTCAGTTGGACGAGCGCGTTTTAAGGTTAACGCGAAACCTGGAAGTGCCGCAGCAACGTTGGCAGGGTTGCGCGTCCTTGTTTAGGTTGCACTTTTCTGTGCCAACTAGTGTCTCCTAGCTGTGCCAAACAGAGAGGGTGGAACTGTGTTCCAGTCTGAAGAGTCAATAGAGATTCCAGAGTCATCCCAGAGCTGACATCACCATCAGGATACTGTTTTTGTGTTTGCGTGTCGTATATGTGACAAGTGATTTACTTTAGTTTATATGTCTGTTTTACACGGCTGCAATAATCTCTGTAAATCCTTCACCCCGGTCTCGGTTCTGATCCAGTTTAGTCATTTTTAATGATTATTCTGGTTCAGTATTTTCACACCCTGCCTTGTTCTGAACCCAGCTCCGAGATCCGCGTTGGACAGAGTCCGAGCATGTGACAGCATTAAAGTAAAGAGGAAATTCCTCCAGAGGATGAGAACTAAGAGCGACACCAGAAAGTCAAAAGGAAAAGAGGAAGGCGAAGTGCAGATAAACCAAGTTATGCAATTTCAGTTGGCAGCTTATCAATATGAATATTATAAAGCTTAATGTTCAACCCTGCTAAGAGAGAACATTCTCGCATCGGGACACTTTCATATTAGCCGTTCTGGACACACGTGATCTAATGTGCCTGTGATGCTAGGTAGCCATATTACAGGAGCTAGGGTTTAATGGGCTCTCTCTATATTAAGATGTCCTGCAGCTCGACCAAACAACACAAAGAACACAAAGCTTTTTCAGCTCTGTGTGTACACATGCACACGCAAATCCAATCACTCGCCTCACCTGACAGAAAAGCTGTATGGTTGCCTCACTCTGGGATAAATGGGTTCCCTTTAAACCTCTTAAATGTAGCTGCATTTTAGCATTTCTGGGTCCACATGGGTCCACAAGTCAGGATGTTTAAAACACACGTGATTTTTTTTGCATCTTTCCCCATCACGACTGCATTGAAGTCTTTGTACAGATTTTTAGAAAATGTCAGTACAATTGCTTTTTGCGGGATTTCCATTCTTTGTTTGTTTTTGTCTTCAGCAGGGTGAAAGTGGATGATGCACATCAGTTTCCTATGATTCCTGTCCTGCAGCAATGGCCTGAGAGACTCGCTGGACTGGAACTGAGGTAGAGAACAGCCCCAAAATGAGCAGCTTTCTGTTAGTTTCTATAAAAACTGCACAGTAGCCTGCTTCAGAACTGCACGCTAACACAACTCAAGGATGTTGAAAGCAGGTTTACTGAAGGCAAATACAGTGATGATGTGTGTGTGGGTGTGTGTGTCAGTCACAACAGAGGGCAGCAGGATCAAATGGACAATATCTTTGCTTTCTGTTGTTGTTATATTGCGGGACCCACCTCACCGTATTATTTTAAATGTCACAAAGAAAACAGAGACATTTAAATGTGTTCTGAGGCTCCGAGCCATAATAGGAGACTATTTTTAGAAGGATTTCTTGATGCTTGAAGCTGCTGTGCATTGTCCACGTGTCAGCATCATTCACAGAAACTGTCAGCTGGCTGTTTTCTGCTGTTCCACAAAACATTTGTTTCCACGAACAAACCGAGCTAGACAGGGTGCCTGCAGAGATGACACTCGGATCGTACGTTTATGATCGCTGGAGAGATGCACATGTAGTGATTTATCAGGAATAGTTGACCCTGCAGCCTCTGCCACTTTTGTTTATGGTTCACACAACAGACTGAATCCTAGATTTTGATTTAGTATTTCTTCAGACTAGACCTAAATGTGTTGATAGTTTCAGCCCTATTGTTGTGGTACCGACACCATCCCTTCAGTCACACTTCTCTACCTGTTACAACGTGTCAGTAAAGCACACGTTTCTTTGCGGTATTGATGGAGACAATAAAGAGAATAAACCCTTTTCCAGAGCACCGTGAGCAGTATTGTACTAAAACAATGAAAATGTAACCCTTAGACATAGATAAAACTGTTTGACCGGAGGTCAAGAGGTCAGACCGTCACCTGAGCAACAGTCAGTGTCTAACTTTGACAAGGTGACCATAATGTCCCTCATCTGTAAATAATAGCTTTGAAAACCTGTATTTCTCACCTTTCCTGTCATTTATGGCTAGAACCAACTTTTGGGAGCCTCTTTGTTGCTCCACAAATATGAAACCTGCAGCTACTTTTGCTGGAGCGTGAAGACGGAGGGAGCCAACCCCTAATGCAGACAGAGCTGGGACATCCTGAAGTGACTGCCAGGATTAAAGATTCATGACTGTGATCGGCTTTCATCAGATGGGGAAGGGAGTGGCTCCTGGTGTGCTCTCTGCCCTTCTGTGGCCATTACACCTGGTAAGAGATTCTGGAATGGCCACACTCTTGAGTGGGACAGAGCATGAAACAATAATCATTTTTAATCTGAAGTGATTTTTTTCTATACTGTGCTAGTGACATATAGATATATGTAGCTAGTGCAATAAAATCTGGTTTGAGGTAATAACAGTTGCGAGCATGGCCCTGGTCCCCTGCAGACCCCCACAGAAGCTGATTTCTGTGAACTCAAGCCTGTGGTTGTAGCCTCTCTGCGTGTTTTCTTTTCCTCAGCTCTTCTCTTGCAAATACTGAGGCCTACAAAGAAAACTTCTTTGTTACTCCATCACCCACCACCCTGTCATAGTTGGGGGTGGGGGGGGGGATCTATATCTCATGCTGCTGCTCTTTCTCTTTATTGGCATTGTCTTGTTCTTTCTGGGCCCCACCTTTGTGCCCAGAAGCCACACGAGGACAGATGAACATTAGGGAATCATCTGTGTTTCACACTAATTTTTCATTGGAGACTTCAAAGTGTTCCATAATAGCCTTTGATGGAGTTTAATGTACAGTTCCACTCGTCATTTAAAAATGAAAGGCATGCTAACCCACATGATTGCAGGAATGACAGGGTGGCACATGCCACTCCCTCCCTCTGTGTCTCCCACCTCCCACATCTTTATACTATGACTGGAATGGGTGATTCAGTGTTTTGGATGCCCCACCCCCCTGGCATATTCACACAGCTCAGCACACTTTTTGCAGTTGTGGCAGCCTCGGAAAGATTAAAGGTTTAGCAGTTGGAAGGAATTATGAGTAGACTACTCCAGCTGCGGGGCTGTTTGTGTTTCCAGGTGTACGTGCAAGAAGCTTTTGTTACTATGGCATGGTATGGAATGTACATTTGTGTCAGCCATTGAAGGAGGAGCATTAGCACGGGCTCCTCAGCAGGAAAGTTTCTAGTTTGATTCCATTTCAGGCCATTCTCTCTGAAGTTTGGATGTTTTCTCCACGTCCTTGTAGGTTTTATCTAGTCTGCTTGAGAAGAAAAGCTCTCATTTCAAGCCGTGGGTGTTTCTCTTGTGGACTGAGGGTGTATTCCTGCCTGTCGCCAGTGACTGCTCGGATTAACTGCGACAAATGGCCACTGTAACTTTTAGCTGTACTGGTTGGGGAAATTTACCTGTTCCACAGGTCCAGATGGATCTTTGCATTCCTGTATCGTTGAGATTTACTGCGTTGTGATCAGTCATGTGGTAAACCAGGTGAAATCAACTGGAGCAAATGTCGGGCCAGAAACGGCCCCAACCTCTCTTCGTCTCTGCATTCCTCCCTCACCAGACAGGTTGGCTCCAGCACAATCCTGGAGAGGCTGCTTTGGTGACACCCAAGACGTGAGCAATGACACACACCTATGGCCATCTCAAGTGCTTTCAAAGTCAATTGATTTTTTTTTTTTTAATCTCTCTACTGTCACACAGTGAAAGCTGATTGTTATGAAAAATTGTAGCTTAAATGTTCAGATGAGCAATACCAGCGCACGGCTGTTTATATTTTAGGAAGAAATCCCTGACCTTTCTGCCTGTGCGAAGATTCAACTCCTTGGCAACAACACCAAAAAGCGGTCTGCCTGCCGGCCGGTGTCATTGAGACGTGTCTCGTACTTCCAGGCTCTTATTTGTCTCAACGAAAACCCAGCTATCATTACTGCCATCTCAAGGAGATGAATGCAACCAATCATATCCAAGCCTCTAGGATGAGCAGACCCAATCAGGCCTGGTTTTACCATGGTAACTTGCCCAGGCGTGACCAATTGGGATGTAGAGAGCCGCTTGGGCTGTGAGGGTTTAATGGCCTGTTTCTGTTGTCATTATTAAAAGCGCATAACCTCTAACACAGCGACTGTTATCATTTTTGTGGACAGCCCATTGCAGTTGCACGTAGACATCTTGATGGCGCACAAGGAAGCATTATGCAAGGACACACGCACAGCATCTGTGTTCCTCACCTGTCCGTGTACTGTACAAGCCGGTCGTGGTGAAGTGAATTGTCAGGAGTGGAAAAGTGTTTTACCCTTCAGAGTCTCCTCTGCCTCTCTCTGTCCAATCAACACGGCTTTGACTCCTTCATTTAAGCACAGACCCCGCCATTAGCACAAAGTAGGTCACTCCAGACCAGGAGGGAGACAGACTCAAGTTTGCATGGTCACCAGCTCCCTTTTTAGCTTCCCCTGCTTGTGTGAAGCTTTGCTTTTCCTCTCCACATTGTGCTCTGGTGTCATCTGTACTGTCTTATGTAATGGCTGAGCAATGAGTGTGTGTCAGCTGTTTCTATGGTTATAGAGCAGTTGAAGCGCGAATGCGTCGTAGTGTAGCACGCCTCACTCTAATGATGGCATTAAATCCTTGTATTCCTTATTTGTTTATTTTTTTTTACTTGGGTCAGAAATGCACATTTATGTTTTTTGCTTTTTTCCTCAGAATCCAGATGTTCACATGGACTTTAATGCAGTTGTTATGATTATGGCAGTGGTGATCATGTTAAAAGGCAAAAATGCATAATAAAGTAATTGTAGATCTTTTACTTTTTGGTTTTACACAAGATTTGATGCGCAGAACTATAGACTTGGAGGATGGCACGGGTTCACCTCTGGTATGCAGCATATCACCCTAGATTGGAATGCAAATCCATTAGCTGCCATTAGAGTTTGGTGCTGGAGAGGTAGCCAATTAATAAGATATTACTTTAGTCAATAATTGATTATGTAATCTGCACAGATTCATGTTTTTGACGCATCAGGGAATTTTTTAGGCCCTTTGAAAGATTACAGTTCATGCAGATTCCCTGAAGGTTTTCACCTTATGATAACATCAACCTCAAATATAGTGTAACAGCAATTCTTATCCATGCAGTATGGAGAAACCCCAAAGATAGCTAAGCAGAAGCCAGTCTGTGCTCACAGTCCTAACCCAGCATCTCACTGAAAATAACATAAAATAGTAACAACATGAGCCAAAGTCTTACTGCAATCTCAGATGGGCAGAAAAGATTTTACTTGATGTTAAAGTGGTTGTGTAGCATTTACAACTAAACTACTGCCAAAATCTTTGGACAAGGACATAAATTCAAGTTGTCATTATGAACGCGTTCTCTCCCCACTGGAAGCTGACTTTGCCTGGTATCGTGTAACGAAAGGGTTTTTCTTAGTACGGGTTTGAGCGAGCAGCCGAGCGCTGTGGGCAAAGCGCCGTGTTCTCATTTCAGTCTCTCTCGGGAGAGCTGCACCATCAGAGAGAAATGATTGAACGTCTATCTCTGCTCCATTTTTACTCGCGTCTCCTGGACTGGATCAGCCACTGCCCCCAGTGTTGGTGTGTGTTTCTGTGTGTTAGAGGCCCAGGTTGGCTTGTTCACAGCCCTGGGTTCTAGTGGCAGGTTCCTCGTCCCTTCGCTGGTTGTAGTTGTAGGCAATTCAGTATTGATTGTTGCTGCTGCTCCTAGCAGAGTGCTTTGGGATATTACTAGTTCTGCTACTAGAATGCCAGCTCAGTCGAATACCCTTACGTGCTGTGGCTTATAACGGCCACTTGGAAAAATAATTCAATCTATTTTTCCACACGTGTTCTTGAGTTCTACCACTACAATGATAATTTGCTGTTTGCATATTTGCCTACTGTGTTGAGTTGATTGGGTCCTTACTATAGAACACACAGCCCCGTGTTTGCATTTATTCAAATGTATTCTGCGTTTCAGACGCTGATATGCTTTGATGATGAGTGGAGTCGGTGAAACCCCATCGGACCCTGCCAGGGCGGAGTCACGAAAACGCAAAGATTGTTCGTCGGAACTTTTAGGACCCAGGTAAGGTTTTTTTCTTCATCTCTCTGAAATCAGCAATGGAGCCATCCTTCTTTTGAAACACTTTTGCAAGGCCTTCTTTCCTTTTTATTTGGTTGCTGTGGTAGACGTCTGTGTACATTTCTATCGTTTTTCATGACATCAACACTTGATCCCGTGTTTTGTTTTGTTTTTTTCTTTGTTTCTTTCTTAGTCCCAAGAGGAGCAATGAGAAGCGCAACCGTGAGCAAGAGAACAAATACATCGAAGAGCTCGCTGAGCTCATTTTTGCCAACTTCAATGACATCGACAACTTCAATGTCAAGCCTGACAAATGTGCAATCCTGAAGGAAACTGTGAAGCAGATCAGACAAATAAAGGAACAAGGTACAGCCTGTTTTTTTTTTCCTTGTTTTCCCCTTTTTTTACTCTTTAGTATTTACTGTGGCGGCTTACAGAGAACAATAAAAAGTCTGAACTGAGTCACCTGTGGTGTGTTGACAGTCCCATCCAAGATGATCTCCTAATAACAGTGATTTTGGATCACAATAATTGATGCCCTTGTTAAAGGCCACCACATTCAAATTAATATTTACCCTTGACGTCTTAAACAATAGATTAGATCAGTGGTAAAACAAAAATGTAAAACAACATTCTAAATAAAACACAGCACTGAAATGTGAGAAAGCTGGGATGATGCAAGCTGGTGGACACAGAGGGGCTCACTCGAGCCACCCATGAATCACGCCAGCTGATGTTGTCATCCACTTTCTGTGACTCACAGATCTGCGTGTTATGTAATAGTGATGGAGGTTTTCAAAAATCACACGAGCGCTCAGTCTGTCCCTCCTAATTTCCCTTTCGGAGTTGGTTAAACTCGGAGACAGTGCCACTCTGATGAGCTTCCCGCGGTGCCTTATGATGAGCACCTTGGACAGCTTTGTTTGTACACTGGGCCCTGCTAGACCTGAGAAACCCTGCCGATAGACGTGTCATTTGGAAAAAAAAAACCTTTATGTCATTTGTAAATACAGAACTAAGAGAGAAACAAGAGTTTTGTTTTCAGGATTGCATTTTTTACCTCGTGGATGTTCCATTTTCCTTCTTTTGGAGTAGTCTGAGTTCTGTGTGTGCCCCTAACAGCCTCCTCATACTCGGCTTCTCATATGATCGTCTTCAAAAGTAGGGCAGCCTACACTATGAACATAAGGCTTCTCTGCACGCTTATTAACCCGATCACTCGCACGCACAAATGCGCAGCACCGTCAAGCAGGTAGTGGGGTTAACGCAATATTTCCATCTCTAATTCCATTTTCTGTGATTATTATATGTATAGTTTAGGAGCAGATAATAAATTCCATTTTTTTTTGTTCCTGTTACTCCAATTGTTGCACAACTGTGGTATTTCTGTTCTTTCAACTTCAGTAACTTCAACAGTTTGTTTTTTTTAAGTTGAAGATGCCTGAAACTTCCCAGATTGTAGTTTTGTGTGGGTAGAAGAGGTAAGTTTTTTTTTTTAATTTTCTTTTTTGCTAAAGTGTTTCTTTGGCTGTCACGTTAACAGAAAAGGCTGCAGCAGCTAATGAGGAGGAAGTACAGAAGGCTGACGTGTCCTCAACAGGCCAAAGTGTGATTGACAAAGATGCCTTGGGACCAATGATGCTAGAGGTGAGCAAAAACATCTTTGCCATCGCTACAAATTAGGACGAAATTACCGGTTGTTTAACATACCCATAAACGCACATAAAATATGTATTCTTTAAAGTGAGTTGTAAACAGTAAATAAAAAAGCACTTGCCAGCGCAACTGCAAATGGTCCATTAGTGGTTGTCATAGTGTAGCAGCGTGGCATAAAAGCTGCCAGCATCTTGCTCTCGCTTGGCTGTAAATCACCAAGTGGAGCAATGGCCTCATTGTCCCACGCAGGGCCTCTGAAACGCTTACGTCCACCAGCAAAGAACTGGCAAATGAATTAGTTCATTGAGCTCATCCTCTCACTCATTTCCTCTCTCCGCTAAGTCTCCTTTGTTTGGTTTTCTATTCTCTCCTGCTGCATTTTAGCTGCCTTTGCTTCTATGATCCATCCCATCATAGGATATTTATAGCTCTTCTGGTCTACCGTCACTCAATCGACATACTAACCCAGGCTAAATATAGCCTGGTGCAGCCTGCATGCTTTCCCATCTGTCAGCATCCCCCAAAACGGAGATTATCCATTCACACTCACTAAAGGCATTACTGTGACATCACCTGATGCTCTGAGGAGAATGACAATAGGACAGAGATGTACCCATAATGGTCATATTTGATTTTAGATATTTCATAACACACCCCTATTTTTGGATACTTTATGCATGTCTTATGTAAAAACTGTGAATGATTTTGAAACTGTTGCATCCAGATCAGAAAGTCAGTGAAACACACGGCCAGAGCAAACATCAGTTGTGAAATGGTGCCTCATCCAACTTAAAACCCATTTCCTAACAGATTACTTTGATTTCTTAGCTCATGTAACTTCTTTTGTTGACACATTTGTTGTGCAACCAAGCAGACCTGTAAGCGTTTGCTTAGGGTAGTGATATGATCCTTTATAAGCCTTTTCTAATCTGGGCTGCAAGAGTTGCATTACAATTAGTCTTTTTTTTTAGATATTGTTTTGTGGTCTAAACCCTACAGCTTCACTGGTATATCCGGCATTAATTATGTGTTAGCCATAGCAGCTGGGCATGAAATTCTTTTATACTGCTTTGTCTGCAAGGTAATAAAATTTAGTCATCACTTATGTTTAGTAAGAATTTCTGTGCAGAGAGATTGTTTGCAAAGCACCGTTATGTCCAAAATGAAATCAGTCTGTTATGAGAACAGTTATTCCAATACTGGTTCTCACTCTGAGAACGTCATCTTGCTCTGAGTTTAATGCAGTTGTACATATTTCAGTAGACGTGAAAAAACAAAGATGGATAGTGACAAGGTGCATATAAAATGTGTGCAAATACGCTTGCAGCAGCCTTACTTTTGTCGACAGTTCATGTTTAATCAGTTGCAATAGGCTAACAGTATTTTGCAAGAAT
Source organism: Tetraodon nigroviridis (assembly GCA_000180735.1). NCBI lineage: Eukaryota > Metazoa > Chordata > Actinopteri > Tetraodontiformes > Tetraodontidae > Tetraodon > Tetraodon nigroviridis. The sequence continues at coordinate 1,597,687 of CAAE01014544.1, forward strand.
GTCTGGAAGAAAGCTAAAGTTGACACTGAAGAATGTTTGCTCTGTTTCTAGTTGTCCTACTTGTCCACTGTGGTGGGTTTTTTTCTATTATTCAGGATAAATATGCACAGTCATGTTGTATTTTTTCCAGTGATAGGTGACATCTCCTTAAATCTATTTTCAGCATGAGCCCATTTTAATGTAGGCGAGACAAAATGATTTTTCTTTTAGTCATTTGATGTAAATGGAAGCAGGGATTGGTTATAGCCGAGACTTAGCCTGCTGTTTATTACACAACATACACAGGAAAGGTGGGATTTCACAAAGATATTAACACATGTAACTAATGTTTACATTGTGAATTATAGGCAGTCACCATGGAAGGAGGAGTGAGGAGCAGGCACTTTAGCTGAAAACTCTCTTCCGAGCACTGCATTTTATAGCTTTGCCACACTAAAATTTCCTTTTTTTAAGGCCTCTGAGTGGTTTGATGGCCTAATTGACACCATCTTGTATGTAATGGCTGACCCGGGGCTGTATTTTTTCAATTAAGTGCTCCTCCTGCTTCACATCTCTAGGTCTCTACAGACGCACGCTGTTATCCTGCTTTCTGTCAGATGCACTGATCTTGAGCATCTGCAGGAGTGATGGAAGCAGCCAGCACATAATGTACTTATTACGTCCATTAAGGAGCTTGTGTTTTGAGATGTGCATGTGTTTGTTAGTAAGAATGAGGCATGTTCATGCTCACTGATTCAAATAGTTTTAACTGCTTGTATTTAAATACAATATTTCAAGATCCCCGTCAGAGATCTCAAATTGCATCTGTGTAAAAGGCACAGGGTTCAGTCTTTTACTTTTCCACCTTCCAGGCCCTGGATGGCTTTTTCTTCGTGGTGAACATGGAGGGTAACATCGTGTTCGTGTCTGAGAACGTGACCCAGTATCTGCACTACAACCAGGAGGAGCTCATGAACACCAGTGTCTACAGCGTGCTGCATGTTGGAGATCATGCTGAGTTCATCAAGAACCTGCTACCGAAGTCCCTGGGTAAGTCAAAAGCTTTTCCCTCCCCACCTTTATTTAGCTCCCTGAATATTTTGTTACTTGCAGCATTGCTGTGTCACAACTTTCTCTCTTTTCTTCCATGTTGCATCACTTTCACCTCTGCCCATAAATTGCCAGACACCTATTTTTACTTTACACCTAACTTTTAAATATTGTTTCTTGCCTTCTTTTCTGATCCCCCTCCTTCCTCCTCGCCTTAGTTCAGACATATAATTGGTAGCAAAAGATGCTGTTTGATCATAATTATGTCAGTTTTATTAAAATGCTAAACACAAAAATCGAATACACTAGGCAGCTAATTAAGTTCCTCGTTTGGCATCTCTCCCCTCTCAACATTATCACTCCTTTTCTGCATTTTTATCCTACCCCTTCTCTTTCACATCCTTTTCTCCTCTGCATCCTGCTGCCACACCTTCACTGTGCAAGGGGTGATTTAAAGACACGGCCATGCCCCCCATCCGAAGCTGTTTCTAAGTCCCTTCTTTTCTTGTTCTGCTCGTTTCTCCCGGTGCTCCGGATTGAGGTCTGAGTGCCCAGCCATCTGGGTGGGGGAGCGGCAGCACAGACTACCCTGGAAATGATCAGTGTCCCAGATACCGGGAGATTATCAATGCACCCAATGAGATCACAAACCAGATGGAGTGTGATAGGACTTGGTGTGTGGCTGCACATGCCTTGTGTGTGTCCACAGATCTGCTAACATGCATTTGCACGCACAGCCCCTGCGTGTTTGTTCACGCCTGTGTAAGTGTTATAGAGGAGAAGAAGATTGGCCGTGGTGTTGTAGTGGGCACGCATATGGACGCCTGGCTGTGATACGTGGCTGTGGATGGATGGCAGAGGGCTCAGCGTTCCAACTGCTCATTACTGAGCTCTACCCAGCAACCACTTTCTCACTTTTCACACTTGTTCTGGTTTCAGTTTTTCTCTGTCTTGCTCTCTTTATGTCTTTCCCTAGCAGAATGGTATCCTCTGTTGGTTCTTCGGTGCACTTCCTCTGCCGCCCCGTTGTGTAGTATCTGGTTGCAATAAAATTCACAGGAAGTGGCGCTGAAAAAAGGCTTCATCTGCACTCCTCTCCTTCTCCGCAGTGAATGGCGTTCCCTGGTCCAGCGAGGGTCCCAGAAGAAACAGTCACACGTTCAACTGCCGAATGCTGGTCAACCCTCACAGTGAGAACCAGGAGGAGCCGCACGAGCACGAACCCCAGCAGCAGAAATACGAGACAATGCAGTGTTTCGCTGTGTCCGAGCCCAAGTCCATCAAGGAGGAAGGTGATGGTATGTAAAAAGAGATGGGAAATAAAAGACATTTTCTAAGGATAGCAAATTGGACATCGTCATCATCAGTGACGTCACGCGTGGCCACTCTTCTGTGCATTTTTGAAAGCACTGAACATCCTGGGAAATGCTCCCTTCCGTGCTTATCTTCGTTTTATTATAAATCCCTCACAGACATTCACCGTACCATTTGATAATAAACAGAGCCACACTAAAATGACCAAAATGCCATTTTCACTACAAAACCGTCCTAAGAAAAGAGCGACTCTGTCCAAGTCTAGGATCAACCTGTATTCTCCCTTTTCTGGCTTCCCTTGTGTAAAAGTCATTTGCCAACCATAGTTTGGCAAATTGAGTGAGCAGGACCAAGACCAGAGAAGCTGGCGTGTACGCGTGCGTGTGTGCATGTGTGCGTGTGTGGAACAAGGTGGGATCACAGTTAGAGTTGGGGTTTTTGTCCAGCCATAGATAAAGAGAAACAGGAAGGATGAAATGGCTCCATTAAGGGACTGAGAGCATTTTAAGCGATTGTCAGATCCAAGGCCCAGACCACCCAAGTGGCTCTATTTATAAGTCAGAATAAGAAGTTCCCGTGTGTGTAATTCACCCATGTAAACTCTGGCATGCAGCACTGCCAGAAGCAAGTGTGGCACTGTGGATGTAAGTGACACAGGAAAGTTTGATGGCAGTCAGTTTTGGGGTCACATCGGACCTGGACTTTGCAGTTTAAAACAAGTGTGTGTGTGTGTGTGTGTGTGTGTGTGAGTGAGTGTGTAATGCTGCGGCAGCTGTTATGCTTGAGCTATAGCAGTTTTGTAATGTTATGCCTGGTGTGTTCAGTGTAATATGAGCGTGCAGGTGTGGCCAGCTTCATTTGTGCACACAGGCAGCACCCTCATGTCACACTTTATCATCCCCCCTGCCAGCGATCTGCTGCTCTTTGAGAGGAGCAGAACCACGATCCCCGTGCTCATTAATATCTATATTAATTATGCTGCCTGGGAATAACATGCATTTCATTTTCTCTTCCTTCACACCACCACCCTCCCCTCCACCCTGTCCTCTTTCTAATATCTACCTCATCAATTCTTTCCTCCACACCTTCCCTCCCTTTGTGTCTCCTAGACTTGCAGTCGTGTCTGATCTGCGTGGCTCGCAGGGTTCCTATGAAAGAGAGGCCGATGCTCCCCACGCACGAGAGCTTCACTACACGTCAGGACCTGCAAGGTGCACCATCATCATCGCTCTGTTATTTTAAAATACGCCAAACAACGATACCCTACATCGTGAATGCGTAATTACACAAGTGAAATACGCACTGGTAGCAAATTTAGGTCATTTTTGCAGTAAAAGAAAAAGAGTTTTCAGTTGTGTTTCTGAAAGGTGTTGCTAAGCGGTTTTCTCTGAAAGCAGGTGATCACTAACTGAAATAATTCCGCTCTACAAGAATGTGACCTTTATTCTTATAGGTAAGATAACATCCTTGGACACCAGTCTCCTGCGTGCGTCCATGAAACCAGGCTGGGAGGATCTGGTGAGGCGCTGCATCCAAAGGTTCCATCTGCAAAATGATGGAGAAATGTCTTTTGCGAAGAGGCATCAGCAGGAAGGTAATGCTGCCCGCCGGAAGTGGCAGTATTTTGTGTCATTTTACTGTTCTTGGTGCAGAAACAAGGTAGTCTAGAAGTAAAATGTGTCAAAAGTAAGTGTTTCAGGATCTGTGGACATGAAGATCTGTTGTTATGCGTCTTTAGTTCTACGACACGGCCAAGCATTCAGCCCAATCTACCGGTTTTCCTTGTCTGATGGGACCGTTGTGTCAGCCCACACCAAGAGTAAACTGGTGCGATCTCCAGCCACCAACGAACCACAGCTGTACATGTCTCTGCACATTCTTCAGAGGTAGGCATGACATAGATTGCAGGTGCTGGCCTATTGGAGCCCTGCTTCCCTTTTGGTTTTGAGATCTCATGTAAATAGTTTAGTATGTGTGTATGCTAATGTTCTGAGACTTGCTGTATGTACGGTAGTGAAATCTGCATTGAATTTGCTACATAACAAAATAGAGAAACAGTAAAAAGGTTAGGGTTAGGGTGTGGGTGCCCTGTGTGGCTCCACCCAGCCAAAGCCTTTTTTGACTGCAGATTTGGGCAAGAAAAATTGATTGTACTGCTATTCTGTTCAGCTAATTATAGCATTTGTGTGTCCAACTTGTAGGGAGCAGACTGTATGTGGGATGGGTCAGGACATGGGTCCTGGCAGTCAGGCTACAGGGATGGCACCAAAACCCATAAACTCCTCCACTCCCTCCATGACTCCCCCAACCCCAGGCAGTTTGCCAGGTTCGGGTCCTCAGGGCCAAGACGCTGCCTTTAGCAGCAACAGCACGCCTTTTTCCCCTCCTGGCCCAACTGGCCCCAGGGAACCAGCAGCCATAGGTGGACATATGCAGGGCTACCGTTTTGGCTGTCCCCCACCTCACAGCCACGCCACGGGAATGCAGCCACCACAACAGGGCCCCAACTGGAGGATGAATAGCCCCTCTCGTGCTAGCCCCAGCCCAGCTGGCGGGCCCCATCCACCTCAGCAGAACTCTATGTTGTCACCCAGGCACCGAGGCAGTCCTGGAGCGGGGAGCCCTCGGGTAACAGGTGGTCTACAGTCACCGTCTCCGGTGGGGATGTGTGGCGGAGGTCCTGGGAGTGCAGGGAGTAGCAGCACAACTAACAGCCATGCTAACAGCTATACGAGCAGTTCCCTGTCAGCTCTGCAGGCCCTTAGTGAGTGTCACGGTGTCGGGCACGGGGGTCCTCATGCACACACGCTGGGCTCTCCTGATCGAAAAATAGGCTCCCCAGCTGGAGTCACGCAAGTTTCAGGAGTAAACGCGCAACTGATGTCAAAACACGCAGGAGGCAGCGGTGGTGCTGGCAACAGCGGAGACTCATTTGGACCTCACTCTGACGTGGGTCAGGGGCAACCACAGGGTCCGACGGAAGGCTCTCTGTCGGAGCCCAAGGAGGAAAGAGAAGGGCCGTCCGAGGGCCACGACGCTCATAGCCGTCTTCACGACAAGAGCCACACCAAGCTACTGCAGCTGCTCACCAGGAAGCCTGAGCCCTTGGAGATGCCCTTATCACCTGGGTCAAGAGGGGAAGGTAAGGACCAGCCAGGAAGCGGAGTCCGGGCCGGCCACAACGGAGGGAATGCTCACGCCACGTCCCTAAAAGAAAAACACAAGATTCTTCACCAGTTGCTTCAGAACAACACTTCCCCTGTTGATCTTGCCAAACTCACTGCAGAGGCCACGGGCAAAGAACTGAACCAAGAGCAAGGTGCTGGTGGCACAGCCGCAGGGCAGAAGTTACTCCCAAACAGGAGCCTTTGAGTCCCAAGAAGAAAGAAAACGCTCTGCTCCGCTACCTGCTGGATAAAGATGACACTGTAATGAAAGACAAGGTTCCAAAGCTGGAGCCAGGCGAGGTGAAGGTTGAAGGCGTCAAACACACTCTTGTCAAGACAGAGAAACAAGATGCAGGATACGACCAGGCCGAACAGGTACGTTTTTACCAAAGTCTCTTGCCTGAATGACTTTGTCTGATGGGTACTGAAACGACCAGAACGGCCCTTAAAACCAAAAGCAGCCATTACGAAGAGCAAATTCTGCACTGCTTCACTTGCCTCCACTTGTGACAGTCTTAAACTGGGTTAGGTAACAGATGTTAGCTACTTGAAGTCCCGTGTCCACAAAGGATGGGACCGCTAAATAGCGCAGCCATTTCAAGGTCAGACTGTGTTTGCAGCATGAATCCAGTCCCCTGCAGACTTACAGTCTTGTCATCTACACTTGAGCCATCATGCGTATCTTTTTATTCTCATTTTTAAACACATCTGGTCCTCTACTGCCCTGTTGTTGGCAGCGCGGGCATCGAGACGTTGCGTGCCAGCTTCAAACAACTGTGACATTTGGAAGGAGCCCCTGTGGTTCTCCAGCCATTTGATCCTTTCAAGTTTGGCCAGAATCCTCAGGTTTGGCACTGAGCTCAGGTCCGGCCGGCTGATGCTAAAAGAGAGCAGAGAGAAGAGTTGCTGCTCAGACTCAGATTCTCTGTAGCAGAGGTTTCAGTGAGCTGATTCTCTGCGTATTAGCGTTGTCTTCCCACGATGAGCAACACTTGTTACTGGAAACTGACACACTGAGCTAAATACATTTAAAGACAAAGAAACTGCAACTTTAAGTCATGATTGCTAAACCACAAATGAGTGAAGTGAGTCTTCAGGCTCCTGTTCGCTGCTATTCCTTCTGTTGCTTCTGTTTTCCCGTCTTCTGAATGTCACCTACCGCTCTTTGTCTGGCTGTCTTCATGGGTGCTGGATCACTATTTGGGTCCATGTAGGGGAAAAAAGGAACGATTTGTTACATGGATTTGATGTGGAAGTGAAAAAGGAGCATAGTGGAAGGTGAAGTTGCCCCCAGGAGAACCCAGCCTCAGAAGGCAGAGGGAAAATGGTGAGCCATATGCTCCTGCACTTCTCCTCCGCTACCATGGAGATAGAGGGTAGAGGGAGTGGTGTAACTGTTGAACAACCTCCGTATGAGATACAATAGCAGAGGAGATGGGAACAAACCGAGGCTGTAAGGACATGTTATATTGCTGGATACACCCCCCCCCCCCCCCCCCCTCGGTTTCCCGAACCAAACAGCAGCATTTGTTCCTCACAGAATGGCCTGTTTTAAAGCTGTTAGAGCATGTGTGAGCGGGCCTTTAGTTCCTCTTCATGGGCATGCAGACCTGCACTAGTTAGAGAGCCCAGCACTGCTCCTCTGTGCTAACCTCACCACGTTTTCAGTGCTACATTTCCATCCCTCCACCTCTCTCCTCTTCATGATTGTTTGAGGTCTGAATTATTGATGACGGGAGCAGAGCTAAATGACAAATCAGAGCAGAGCTCAGCAGTGCTTCCTGCTGAGTGGATACACAGCCAGAGAGGAGACAGAATCCTCTGTAGGCTTTTTATCATGTGTACATACAGATTAGGAGCAGTCATTTCTGTCAGTGTATCTATGTGTGACCTTTTAGTCTATAAATGTCAGCCTATCAGACCTTTGAATTTTGAAGGACCTAAGAAAGAAAAAGGAAATTGCAATTTCAGCAGTATAAAGCAATAAATTGCATGCTAGCGTAGAATTATTTCTTTTTTTAGTTGTCAGTATGTTAGGATGATTCTGGGTCAAGATGACTTCCTTTTGTGACACTTCTGTTTTATTCACACTCTTTCACAATCCTTTCTTCCTATGGAACAGAAAGGATTGGGTCAAAGGCACAGCCGCCCTTCTCCCTACAGCTTTTTACAGTGTGTGTCTACACACACACTTGATAACAAATGTTCTGTAATTGTCCGCTTTCCTACTCACCGCGGTGTGTCCAGGACATGACGTGCAGAAGGACGGGAATTGCTTTACATGCACAGACGTGCATTAAAATGTAACTGGGATTGATAGAAAGAGGGCCCATTAAGGAGAGAAGCAACTAGATGGGAGAAAAGATAGTGGAAAAAGAAGTGGTGGAGGAAAAGAGCAAACCAAGAGCATTACATCATTCCTGACCTCATTAGGGCTTTTCTCTCTCCCGCCACCCCCCTCCTCTCTGCTGCATTTCCTACTTCGTCTATAGAGCCCATATGCTTGTCTGCATCATGGCACCATCAGAACGGAAGACTGTCTGTTCCTTGTGGGTTTTCTAGCAGAATTCTCGGGTGGAAGAGCAGATAAGAAAGCAATCCCGAGCGTGCAGGCTGGAGTCCTTGGCCACGCTAAAATGACCAATCCATCAGCCGTTCCGACAACAAAGTTGCAACTGCTAGCAGCAGCGTCATCGCTGATGTCCGTTGCCTCCGTTCCAGCAGCTATTTCAGTGCTCATCACTATAATGCTCTGCTTTTCCGCTGTCTCACAATCAGGAGCCCTCAGTGCTTCCAAGTGTTGCAAAGTCATAACCAGTTTCAGCATGTGTGTTTAAACTGTGTTGTTTGAATTTTATTTTGTCTTCTAATACTGACTGAAGCTGCGAAAAAGATATTTAGAAGAGCCTCAGACAGTGTGGTGGCAAACCCCAGCACCAGTGTTCTTAAAGTAGTTCAGCTTTTGTCATCAACTCTCTTCTTCTCATGTCTCACATCACCGTTTAGTGATGTGCTTTCACGTGAAGCAGATGCACTTGTGGGTTTGCAGTTTCTAGTAGGTAAGTCAAGAGTAGAATACACACAGAAGCAAAGTCAAAGAGAAGTGTGGCCTAGATTCAATACCAAGTGGCCCATTTTATTCAGAGGTTATTGCTTTCTAAACAAGGCCGTGTCTTGATTTCCACTGGTGACAGAAAATCCTCTCACAGTAGTTACAGACTGATTTACTGCCTCTCTGTACGCACACACGTGTGATCGGGTCTGCCGCTGAGGAAGCAGTTAGGGCCTAATTGTTTCATCTGTTGAGGTGTTTACGTCTCTCTCTCCTCTCTCTGCAGTCCTCAGAACTAGATGACATCCTTAACGACCTGCAGAACGCTCAACCGCAGCTTTTCTGCGAGCTGCGGCCCGTCTCCTTGCCCAGTCCCATGGACAAACAGAACATCATCAACGACATCCTGCAGATGTCCGAATCCAATCCTGCCTTAGCTGCTCAGCAGCAACACAGGGGGATAGCAGCTGGCATGGGCCCCTCCAGTAAGTCCCCACATGTGTCCCATCCTAAAACAAAAGGGTTCTCTTTATTTTCTCTCATTATACGCTTTGGATAATTATGTTCTTTACCTTTTGCGCTCATTTCGTTCTTTACCTGCAGACTTTGGGAATATACGACCGAGTCAGCCAGGCAGAGGTTTGCCAGTGAGGAGCGGGTCTTTGGACATGAACATGTCCCCCCAGCAACCCTCCTTACAGTACCCGATAAGGGCCACCAGCCCATATACTGTCATGCAGCAGCAGCAGCAGCAGCAGCAGCAGCAGCAGCAGCAGCAGCAAGGCATGGTGGGAAACCACACCATGATGGCAAACCAGACTGGTATGGTCAACGCAGGTGAGGGCCTCAGTCGCAGTCGACACGCTGTGCAAAAGCTAAACAACTTGGAATTTTTTGGCATTGACGCGTTTGAGGACTTGACATACGGTGATTATCGCTAAATGCAGGTGCAGCATGTGTACAGCTTTTTGCCTGATATACCGGTGTTTCCAGTTGTAGGAACCGTGTGGTATTCTCACTGTCAGATTGTACGCGGTGCTTCTCCCCTTACATCACTCTATTCTATCGTGACCTCCGTGGAATCACCAGCCAGCCCAGTGGCATTTGTCACCATGTGCCTTTTCTTTGCGTGGTCGCTACTCTAGGAATGATGGCTGCAGGTGGTCCACGGCCAGGTGTGCAACAGCAGCTGCAGGAGGGCTGGGTGGCTTCAGCTTCTGCCCCTACCATGGGGCAGTCTGGCCCTGCACAGCAAGGCGTAATGCAAGGCAGAATAGGCGCAAACACTGCTCCCATGAGGGCCACCAGCCAGCCCCGACCAATGCTTCATTCCCCAATGATGGCCACCGGTGAGAGACGTGTAGCTTATAATTATTCAAGCTTCTGTACAAGCGTTACATACTGAAAGGATATGACAACAGCACATGTATCAGATTTCAGATTTAACAATAATCAATTTATTATTTAATGTGGTATATTGTTTTCAGTCTTGCAAGCTCCTCTTTCCTGAGCTAACAGCCTGAGGTAGCTGCTGTAGGGACCTGAATTCACCTGTATTACTGTACCTTGCCTCTGTTTGGTGTTCAATGCTACCACCTGGTGGTCATCTGCGATACTGCGCTGAGACGGCGCAATAGTTGGCTGCTTTTTTCCTCTTTTTTTAAAATTATGAAATGAATTCAGCATGATCCAAGTTTACAAGTGGTTTTAAAAACAAGAATCTGCTCACAGGATTTGTCCTTACCTATTTTTCCCCATTTCCTATTTAGCTCAACCTGATGTGGATATTGGGATGACTGGCCACAACTTTTCTCAGCAGCAGGCTCCACCCAACCAGACAGCACCTTGGCCTGAAAGCATGATGCCCATTGACCAGACTTTTGCAAATCAGAACAGGTACTCATCTAATTTAATGCAGCAGTCAATGATTCATACGAATAGCCCTTCAGCAAAGTTGAATGTTTGCTGAAAAAAAGTCTAAACTGAAAGCCACATCATGAAGTTATGAAGTAAAGTATTTACTAATGAGGTCTGGTGTCATTTTGCTTTTTCCTCAGGTAACTGTGCACGCTGCGCCCCAGGAAGTACCTGCTCTGCCACGCGGAGCTCAACGCCGGTGATGGCAGTGGAGTAGACGAGGGCGCTCTGATGTCCCAGCTGTACACGGCACTGAAGGACTTTAATGGAATGGAGGAGCTCGATCGTGCTCTGGGGATCCCTGCTCTGGTCGAACAGGTGAGCGGCAGCCTTTGCAAGCGACATCATCCCACTGGCAGACTGTTTGTTAGCCTTGTTTATGGATATTCCTGTGGCTACCCTCGCAGAGCCAGTCACTAGAACTAGACCATCTCTCACAGGATCCATCCATGATGATAGACCAGAAGCCCCCCATGTACGCTCAGCAGTTTGGTCCACCAGCACCCCACATGGCCCACAGAGGCTACCCGGCTTCGGCTATGCAAGAGCAATGCTTCCACCCGATGTCTGGCCAGATGGCTCCGCGGCCGGGCTACCCCATGATGAGGATGCAGGCTCGGCCCGGACTCAGGCCCTCAGGGGTGGTCCCCAACCAGCCCAACACACTGCGCATGCAGCTTCAGCACCGGCTCCAGTCCCAGCAGGTGCATACGTGTGCGCTGTGCCCTGCTGCGACACGCTGACGGGTGTAACCGTTTGTCTGATCAATAGCTAACATACAGATAAGAGTTCCTCATTTCTGATATTGACGTTTATTAACTCGATCTGATATCGTTCTTTAGAATTTAGAATTGTACAATTGTTTTGACCTTCACAGGAATCTGTCCAATTATAATTTATCCCAGTAAATACTGAAGATATATATCTATTTGTTTTCATTTCATTTTGATCTGGTGGGGGTCCTTTATCACAGGAGTGGGATCATGTTGACGTTCTTTCTCTTATTCCACCAGAACCGCCAACCGATGATAACTCAGATGAGTAGTGTGTCAAATGTGAACCTACCTCTCAGGGCCAGTGCTCCAAACCAGGTACGAGTGCCGCTGCTATCACACATGCACGCGTTTAAGTTTAACCTCGTTGAACCAACACCAATGGCGGACGCCGGGAGAAGTGGCCCACTGTTAACGTTCATGGCTTCAAGGATGCCGACATGAACGAGTATCTCTGATCTCCGCTCAAGCGATCTTTGACCCAGTCTGCTACATCCCTTCTCCCTCTTCTAGGGGACGATCAATGCTCAGATGGTGGCACAGCGTCAGCGGGAGCTGCTGAGCAATCACTTGAGGCAGAGGCAGCAGCTGCAGGTCCAGCAGCAGCAGCGAATGGCCATGAGGGGCCCAGGCCTCAACCTGCCCCCCAACATGGCCTCTGGAGGCATGAGTAACCCCAGGATCCCCCAGGCCAACCCTCAGCAATTCCCCTACCCACCCAGCTACGGTACCAGTACAGGCACTGGCCTCGCCACCACCCCCTACAAGCCCTTTCTCCTCCCCTCTCTCCCCAAGCCTGCCCTCTCTCCCGCCTAACCCTCAGCTCCACTTGCATGGCACCTCCTCTTCTTCCACTTCCTCCTCCTCCTCCTCCTCACAGATGATGATGGGAAACACAAACATGATGGGCGGACAGTATGGGGCCGTACTCAGCCCTCAAATGCAGCACAGTGCCTTTCAGTTTCCCAACTCAGGTACTGTTCCCACACCCCCTGCCTGCCTCCCACCACACTCTCCTCCACCACCTGTGTTTGTTTGCTGTTGTCTCTGCATTTATGTTACGCAAGCTGCTGCATTTTATGCATTTTGTGGCAGAAGTCATTTAAATGAAATCCCGTGCGTTCATCAATGATATTTTTTCTTTCAGTTTACAAAAAAATCATTTTGAACGTAAATGAAAACGATATGTTTTTTCTCCACTAGAGGGCACATTAGCACTATAGTATAGGCACACCTGATTCTAAAGAGAAGCAAAGTAGTAAACAGACATGCCTCTTAGTTTGATCCAGTCGTCAATAATCCTAAATAATAGTGGTTTGCTTAAATATGTGTGTTCCACACTCTTCCCCTTCCCTATTCCATAAGCATTTTCCTTGATTTTCTCGCCCTCCTTGTATCCGTGTGGTATGCGATCGCCTGTCAGTAATTCCGAGCGGACCGTTATTGGCTTACTGCGCCATTCTTATTTACTTGTTTTGCTGCGATAGGGATTTTACATTGCATTGAGTACTAACATTTCCCACCGCTGAGTAATTCAGACCGAAGCTGCACGGGCGCTGTTGCTGAGCTGTCTTGGTGCATCTGCGGCAGGTATGAGCCAACAGGCAGACGGAGGCTTTGGAGGGACGGGGACACCACAGAGCCCTCTGCTTTCCCCGCGCATGGCCCACACACAGTCCCCAATGATGCAGCAAGGCCAGGGAAACGCCTCTTTTCAGGGTTCTCCTGACGTGAACGGCTGGCCGCAAGGCAACATGGCAACAGGCAACGGGTAAAGAAGAACGAAGTCTCCCCTCCGGTGTCTGATTTAATTGCACGTGAACGTTCTTTGACCTGTTGGCCTCTCCACAGTATGTTCCCACAGCAGAACAACAACAACATGTACAACAGCAATGGCATGAACCTCAACAACGTCTCCATGGCTACCAATATGGCAACCAGCAGCATGAGCAGCATGGGCCAGATGGCCGCACAGATGAGCGTCACGTCCATGGCCTCGGGGCCCTCCCCCGGCCTGCCTTCCATGGGGCAGGAACAGGTAGACCCCGGCGCAAAAAACAGATATTTGAGTGATTTACTGAAACCGAAGCAGCCGCTAATGAGCCAGAAGGAGATATTTACCTAAAGTTTTAGCCCAGAAAAGTGTTCATTTATCAGCGGGGATCTGTCCGTTCAGGGGTTCAGGGGCTCTCCCAACCTGAAAGCCTCGTCTTTCTCCTCTAAGTGTTGCATGTGTGGGACGGTGGTGCTGGTGAATAATTTACTCGGTAGTTTACTTAACTTTTCCTGCTGGATTCTGGTGCTTGGGTGGAACTTAGAGGACGCGGATGAAATCTCCACTTTAGAGCCAGACGGTCTCAGCTGCGTAGCCGTGTGACGTGGGAAGGCCCGGCTGTCTTGGCTTCTCCGAGACGCTTGTTTAATGTCCACCAAGTTAATCATCTCCCCTCGTCTCCCTGGTATTATAAGCTCGCTCCGTAGATGTACCGTCGCTCACCATCATGCTTTTAGGTCCAATAATTGGTCATGAATATTTAAGCACAATGTTTGATTGTCTGCACTTCAGATGGTTGGACCATGCCGATATATCCCTCTCTTGATTTATCCTCCTCCCAGGATTACATGAAATATATTGGCACTCAGATAATTTCAATTATTTACTCTTTGGCCATTAGTGCAGGCCTCTGTCTTTTGGTTTCGTTCCGTGTGAATATGCCCACGTTTGTACTCGTTTCTATTTGTTGAACGGTGTTTCTTCTGCCTGCAGAAATACTGCTGATAGAGCTGGAGCTCCTAACCTGAACCTCAGAGATCAGCTGGTGCACGGAGCACACGGGCCCTTTAAACATGTACAAACACCCACCCGACTGAGCAGCCAGGCCGTGCCCTCCCCCCGTCTCCCCGGCCCACGGTCGCCCCAGGCCGACCCAGACCCAGGAGCCTTTGCCCTGCACGGACAGGGAAGCTGGAAGGGGGCCGCGGAGGCGCGGCCCGTCTCCTTCCAGCACGCCTGAACCTTCTGCAGGAGAGCCTCACGATGAGCCCGTCTGTCCAGCCGCATTCACCGTAGTGTGACTTACTTTGGGCCTCCTGGTGGTGGTGGGTGGGGGGGTGGGGGGCCACGGGCCCTCGGGGGAAGCGGTGGGAGGGATCTCATGTTCTGATGAATGTATTCCTCTCACTGGACATCGGCCGTTTTACAATCTCATCTCAAAGAAAATCGACGACACCGATTTTTCCTTCTTTTTCTCTTTTAATCTGCCGTATTTCGTTCCTTTGCAAGAGTTCCGTCGTTTTAAAGTGGCAGCAAACAAACTTCATGTCGGGTTTAGGATGGAGGACGGGGCTCAAACCGGTTTTGCCTTTTTCGCTGTCACGTTGGAGGACCTGTGCAGCCACTCGTGCAGAGGACCTAGAGTGTAACAGGTGTTGGGCTGGAAACACAGCAGAGAGCGGCTCCTGAGTGGGAGGCTGCTTGTTGGACTAGACCGGTAGAGTCGGGCGGTTTGAATAGTGTGTTAAATTAAGTTTTATTTTTCTGTATAGATTCCTCTTAATTATTGTAGATGATTCTTTATCTTGGTAGCAATGAGAAAAGAGATTTCTGCAAGTGTGAAATGGGCACTTTTTTATTCTTTTACCTGTCACGGCTGTACTCCTTCTGAGAGCTCCACCATTGTTCCTGCTAGCCGGTTACGCTTTGGTCCTGGTGGTTTCAGAAGATGTCAGGATCACACACGGCATTGCAGAGGTTGTAAATAACAGTAAGTAAACATTTTCCTTTCCTATTTATTTGGTTCCGTATGGTTTGGATGCCCCCCACGCAGTCTGGACTGGAAGCAGAGCAGAGGGGTTTTTTCCTTTTTCTTTTTTGAAGGTGGGGTTCTGACGCTCTGGTACGAGGCAGGCGGGCGGAGCGGCACGTACGTCAGGCTTGTATAGTTTGCTGTGTATACAGTGTACAGATTATTGCTTGCTTCTCTGCCTTTAGCATAGAATGCCACAAAAAAGACAAAAAAAATCACTTCAACACAGCCATACGATAACTCAAAAAAAGAAAAAAGCGAGACGTGTGCTTTCTGTGTTGTCTGGGGTGGGAAGACGCTTCGTACGAGCTGCTAGGTGCAAACTGTTGTTGTGTGATGTAAACAAGCAATAACGATTACTTGAGAAACGCTTGGGTTTCTTTGTCGCCGTTTTCTTTTTGTAATTTTTGTACAGTTTCCTGAATAAAAAGGACAGATTTTCTGCTCCTTGTTGGATGCAGTATTAAACCTTTTTTTTTTATTATGTATTTTTTTTTTTTTTTAAGTGCAGTTTTTTTTCTACTGAGAAATCCTACAGCCACACACAGCGTTCCTGTTAGATTATGCAGCGTTGGCCGAAGCCTGGGGGGGCCGAGGGAGTTTGCAACCCTCCCCTTATGTCCACGCGCGCCCTCTCTGCTCCAGCCGCTCCTCCTCTCTAGCGGAGGGCAGAGTTAAGACTGCATGGTTTGTGAGACCTGCTCTGACAGACACTTAGCCATATTTTATGACCTCAGGCAATTAGTCCGACTAGAGCGTCCAGTAATGACGCCATCTTCTCGTGCACCAGTAGGGGTTCGGTTCCACCTAAAGCACGCCAACTTCTAACCTCAAAAGTACATTTTCCTCAAGGAAAAAGACAACTTTTCTATCAGCCATTTTAACCCAGGACAGACTGACTGAACAAGCCAAATAATCCACCTATTTGAATTGGATTTTGGAATTTTACCAGCTTTTGTTTTCCCAG
Source organism: Tetraodon nigroviridis (assembly GCA_000180735.1). Lineage (NCBI taxonomy): Eukaryota > Metazoa > Chordata > Actinopteri > Tetraodontiformes > Tetraodontidae > Tetraodon > Tetraodon nigroviridis. Next base: position 1,613,712 of record CAAE01014544.1, read on the forward strand.
CCAGAGACGAAGATGTCACAGGGTGAAGCGCAGGAGCAGGGGAGAAGCGTTCTGAATGTATTGACGTGTCAGGCCTGAGTTTGCGGCTGGTGGCGTGTGTCCTCAACAACGGCGTCTTCGAGGCATGTCAGTCGCTTTGAAAGCCACGCTTGCTCTTTCCTAAATTGAATTCAAAGCTGCGGCTTCTGCAGGGCTGCTGCTTGATTGTATCTGCAGGAGACGCCTTTTTTGAGCCATTTTCCAGAATGACCCCAGCCCTTTGCAAATTTCCAAAGATTGTTGAAGGTTTTTTTTTGTTTGTTTTAATGAAGCCATGAGGTACAGTAGCAGGCACGCTTTCCTTTTTAGCATTTATAATGAAAACAGGTGCAAATCACTGATTTTTGCCCCCTACAAACAGGCTTTACACCCACCGAAACCTTTCTTTTTTTTTTTTAACTTACAGTTCAGGAAACAAAAATGCCCTTTTGTATTGTCTGACAATTTCTTAGAGCTACGATGCAACCTTGAAATGCTAAAAACCCCAGCAAAATGCCTTAGATTTTGTCTGTTTCTGTACATTACACCCCTGTCTGTATAAATTTGTACAAAACTGAATGGGCGCATCGCCGCTCAGCCGTCATAATCGCCGCTCTGTTCTGTTGGCCACTGTTATTTCATCCCTAATCACCCTTTTGTCTGGGAGGAAACCGATATGGATCCTAAAGCAATATGTAGTCACACTATGGTCTTTCTGGAGAAAGCTTACTGTTGTTTTCTGTTTTGTTTTTCCTGCATTTGTTCACGGGAGTCACACTGCCGCGTCCACCTTTGTATCCATAGTGTGTGTGAGCGTTTTATGCAAAATTAGCTATACGAGAGAAGTTAAATCCACAGTTATGCAAGTTGTGAACTAATATGGCTTCGCTGATGCTATCTGCCTTGTAAATAAAGAATTCTGTTATTGCGATATTTACACAAGTGACTATTTGTTTTCTCACTCTTTCCTCTTTTTTTCTTTTTCTATTTGGTCATTTGATTCTTTTAAAAGAGACTGAGTTTGCTGTTGGTACCAAAACAGTTGCAGGAACTTGTTTGGGCGTTTTGACATCTTAACATGTTAAACACAAATGTCTTCCTAATGCGCCACTTCCAAATAATCACAGCCTATTGCGCGTGTGTTGGGCTGTGTTTCCTCTTATGGAAATGTTTGGGAACCCACCTCTGTCGCGTTGCGCGGCGCGGTGGGCCGTCCCTGAGAAGATGCGCTCCTGCGGGGCCATTGAGATGCATGAGTCCGCCTGCTCCTCGGCCAATAGGAGCAAGGTGCGGGCCGAGCATCTCCAGTAGGCCTGGTCGTGTACAGTAGGTGCCCTCAGATGACCACAGACCATCGTAAGGACACAGCAGAAGCCGGGCACGCATGCACAGATGCGCAGGAGAGAAACCTGCAGCGCTCTGGAGATCTGTCCTCTCTGCTCTGAATGTATTCGCTGTGGAGGCTGAAGCCCGAAGTTATGTTAAAAACAAGACTGTAAATCATCTGAAGATTTCACAAGGTAGGGTTCTTTTTAAATGATTTCAAACTCGTTCAGAACTCGTGCGTAATCGCTTGTTTTAGCCGATTTTGGCATTTCTGTCTGAATGTCCGAGCAGTTAAAATATTACACGCTCTGTAATTCACTTCACAATCCAGCGGCTCCTCGGGCTGTGATTAGAATGGCCGTAAAGTCCTTCTGAAGCATCATTAATGGTGACCTCTGCTCTCGGTCGGCGCGCCCTAAATGAGTGTCATGACCCTGATTTGTCTGCCTGTAACTGGCTGGCTGGTAACGCTTCCCCCGCAGAAGACCGCACCATCCCCTGGTGGGTCCTCTTCGAGCCTCTGGAACACCCGAGGTGTCTCCGGGCTCTCTCCTGTCAGCTGCAAATATTGCAAAGTCGACTGCAGTTGCCATTTCTTTTACGCACGTTTAACGGCAGAAATGATTTCCACCTTTTTTCCTTTTTTAGACTCACTTATTTTGCATAAAGGAATATATCATTCATGTTTTCTAAGTCTTACAAATCAGTAAAATAGCTAAATAGGGGCTGGTCGTGTTTAAATGTTTTTTTTCTTTAGAGTTCCTGCATTAAACTTTCATCCTCCTCCGTCTCTCAGGGACCTCCGCTTCCACCATGTCCGTGTCCTTGTCCAGCATCCCTGTAATGCTGAAGGACAGGAGTTACCCCGGCGGAATGCTGAAGGGGAGCCCCGCACGGGGTTTCTACCCCGGCCCTCTGCCCGGCCCCCATCACCCCTACGTGGACTTCTTCCCGCGGGCTCATGACCTCCTCCACCCGCTCAAGTCCCTCGGTCGGATGGTGTCGGACACCCAGGCGCACCTGCCTCTCCACGGCGGGGCCCTTCCGTACCTGGGCCAGGGCTCCCAGCACGGCTCGGTCCTGCAGGAACACATGCTGGGCCCCTCTGGGCTGCCCTACCTGAGCCACATGCTGCCCGCCCACCCTGCCTACCCCAAACCGGAGGAGTTGGCCGCCGTGGTGACCGAGCACGCAGCCGGTCCGTTGTCGTCGGACTTCAGCAGCCCCTCCAGCGAGAGGTCCTCCTCTTCCTCCTCCTCCTCCTCCTCCTCCTCTTCCTCCGGGTCTTCTTCGCCGCCCAAGGAGGGTTTATACCGGTTCGGGAGCGCGGAGCCGTCCCCCAAACAGGCGCGCACCTCCTATAACTTCACCGAGGACGACCTGTTCATGGTGCTCTACGGTTACTCCAGCAGCCAGGAGAAGACCGTGGGTCACGCCATTTCAGGTGTGGCCCTGCCCGAAAAGCCAGGTAAGTTTTCCCCTCCAGCTGCCTCATTTTTCTTTTTCCGAAAACCAAAATCTCAGGCATTTTTACCCTCACGCCTCCAGTTTCGGACTCGCACCCTCTGCCGCTGGACAAAGACGCCCTGGAGCTCCCCGAAGGTGAGCCCCGGAGCCTCGAGCAAGTGAAATCTCGCTCTGTGTCGAGGCTCACCCCTGCCTGTGGCCCCCAGGGCTGAGCATCCTCCAGGCGCGCTGGGGGACCGTGTCCCACCGCGGAGTGTTCGCCGACCGGCGCAGCGTCTCCACGGGGACGCGCTTCGGACCCTTCCAGGGGAAACTGGTCAACACCAGCGAGATCAAAACCTACGACGACAACACGCTGATGTGGGAGGTGGTGCTCCACGACCGGCTTCACACCTGGACGAGCCCCGCGTCTCATCCTAAACCCGCGCGTCCGCTTTTCTGCCGTCAGGTGTTCGAAAACGGCAAGTTGAGCCATTTCGTGGACGGCAGAGGAGGCTCGGGGAACTGGATGTCTCTGGTCAAATGCGCGCGGTTCCCCGACGAGCAGAACCTGATCGCCGTGCAGGTGGAGGGGCAGATCTTCTACGAGGCCTGCAAAGACATCCAGCCGGGCCAGGAGCTGCTGGTGTGGTACGGGGACTGCTACATGCAGTTCCTGGGCATCCCGCTCACCCTCAGGGACGCCCAGGAGGACACCCAGGCGCCCCCTCCCGCAGAAGGTCAGAGCCCAGCCTCCACCCGGCTCCTCTGCAGGCATTCATCCGTCGTCAAGCTCTTTTTTCCTCCTCCTCCAGACGCCGGAGAGGGCTTCAAATGTGACCGGTGCGGGAAGGTGTTCGCCTACAAGTACTACAGGGACAAACACCTGAAGTACACCCGCTGCGTGGACCAGGGCGACCGGAAGTTCCCCTGTCACCTGTGCAGCAGATCGTTCGAGAAGAGGGACCGCTTGAGGATCCACATCCTCCACGTCCACGAGAAGCACAGGCCCCACAAGGTCAGGGCCCGCCCGCCCTCCTCTCAGCAGCGTCCTCCCTTTAACGGACGGACGGTGCTGAAAGGACAGCTCCCCGCGGCGGGGCCGCGGGGCCACCGCCGCGGGGCCACCGCCGCAAAATAATTAAATCCATAAAAATCCACTAATTCCAAGCATAGATAAGTACATTTAGATGCCGCCTGTTGGAATAATCCTTCCCTCTCGGTTCCTTCCTCCAGTGTTCGGTGTGTGGGAAGAGTTTCTCCCAGTCGTCCAGCCTCAACAAACACATGCGTGTGCACTCCGGGGAGCGGCCCTACAAGTGTGTGTACTGCAACAAGGTAAACGTTCATTTAGAAAAGCAGAGGATATAAAGTGTTAAAGTGTTTTTCCCCAACTTGGAGCCGCCCCCTCGGGCTCTTTCCTGGTGCGCATCAGGTTCCTGGGGCCTCAGGAGCCGCAGGCCTCGGCTCCTCTCCCGGAGCCATTTAGCGCACCCACGGCGCGTTTGGCCCCGGCCCGTGCTGATTGTGTCCGCGGACGGCCACGCTCCGCACAGACACGTCCACGCTAATTATCGCCAGATGTACACGCGCCCTTTTGTCCGCCAGGATTATCTTGTGAATTTACGGCCCTGGAACGAGCAGGGGCGTATTTTCCCGTTTCTTTTTTTTAAATCCCTCTGACGACCCCCATTCCTAGATTTTTTTTTTTTGTTCAATTTAATCCTTTTTTTTATTTATCCGGATTATTTAAACAATATAGTCCGAGAGCGAAGTGCCTCATTTATTTAGTTATTTCCCTAAAAAGCAAATAAGCGAAAAAAATGTTACAATTAAAATAGTATAAATAGTAATCTTCACATAAATAATAACATAATAACTATAAAATAAAACAACTGCTGCCCTTAAACGCGAGTGCATGTCGTGCCGGTCCCCGCTGAACCCGGCTCCCCCCTCAGGCCTTCACCGCCTCCAGCATCCTGCGCACACACATCCGCCAGCACTCCGGGGAGCGGCCGTTCAAGTGCAAGCACTGCGGGAAGGCCTTCGCCTCCCACGCCGCCCACGACAGCCACGTCCGGCGCACCCACGCCCGGGACAAGCCGCATCCGTGCGAGCTGTGCGGCGCCGCCTTCCAGGACGAGCAGGAGCTCCAGTTCCACATGACGAGCCACAAGAGTAAGAGCCACTATTTTTATAAGGGTAGAATTAAAAATCACCTCTCCATTCTATCGCTTTGTTATTAAAAATATTATTTTTTAAAGTGCATGTAATTAAAAATGGACTTTAAAGGAAAGGGTTAAATAACGCGCGCTCCTGCAAATAGCGCAAAGCTCAGGTGCCTGTTTTCGGGGCCATTCTTCGGCATGAATTAGGTGTTTATTTCGCTCTGCAGAAATCCTGGACAGCACAGGGCCCCCGTCCCCTCCGCAGAAGGGTTTACAGAAGGACTCTTTGTTTCCAGCCACGTACAACCCGACAACGCAGAAGCAGGGCGGACACAGCCTGCCCTTCCCCGGCCCAGGCGCCCCAAACCCGGGGTACAGGCCCTGGAAGTGAGGCTCTCCGCCATCTCAGAGGGCCAAAATCAGCCCCAATCTGATCTCACAGTTGGGTAAATAAGATGCTGCTTGTGACCAAAATATTCCCCACCGATCACCCATCTAAATGGGCATTTCATAATTTATATTGTTGGCTGAATGTATCTATTTATATGTGAAGATATGTTGTCTGTTTTGGGCTTAAAGCATTATCCCTGTATTGTTATTGTTATTATTATTATTATTATTATTATTATTATTATTATTATTATTATTATTATTATTATTATTAGGTTTTGCATTGACTATAAGCTTAAAAAGCCATTTTGATCAGTGTAG
>CAAE01014545.1:12604-26983 GCA_000180735.1 Tetraodon nigroviridis
GTTGCATGCATGTCTTACATTTGGAGTAGCAGATATTAAGTTATCTAGTTAGCAAATTCAAAAACAGTTCTTTATGATTGATTAGGCACGATTTTAAAAACGGCTCAGAATTTCAAAACACTATGCAATTAGCACAAACACGCACACAATGTGCGAAACACCACAGATTCTGTGCAAAATGTATTTGTCAAAACTATACACATTAATAAGAACCAGATTGTGTTACCATATGAAACACTTTATTAAGCCTAAAACTGCTGTATTAACCTTAAATGTAGCAACTCTACCTCTCTGATTAGATTACTGTAATAAAGTATGCAAAGAGGTTGATGGAGGATGTTTTCCTCTGGCTTCAGGTCTTCCTCTTGCCCGACCTCTACCTACTTGTCCTTCACGGATTCCCCCCACTCTTCTTCATCTGACTTCCTCCGTTTGGGTTAAAAGTGAGTAAATTCACATTGTTCCAACCTGCTGTTGTGATTTATCAGTCAGTGTTTTGGAATTGCAAGAAAGTGACCTCATGATCGACATCTGTTTAGACAAGTGTGTTTAGTGTTTTGGAAATATCTGTGTGTATTGTCCTACAAAAAGTGTAAGGCCGACTTTATTTTATCCGGTCCAATGTTTTGTTACTCGAGTGTAAGGTTTTGAAAATTGTGTAAGGCCTTTTTTTTAGTGTTTATGCACTAAAAAAAAGCCTCCAGCTGATCAAAAATGCTGCCATTAGAGTTTTGACAGGAATTAGTAGGAGAAACCTTTTTTTTTTTCTTACTGCTCTCTACTGGTTAAGGATATCCAGGGTAGGGCAGACTGAAATAGTCTAGATAAGTCGGTATGCCTCTTTACTTTTAAAAGTAGGCTCATATAAAATAACATTTGTATGGATCCATCAAGGGGAGTGTGGAACTTATCATAATTTACTTCCAAGTACTGACGTTTGGCAAAGTTTTATAGTTAGAATGGTGATTTTTGGGGCTTTAAATTTGAATAAAAGGGTTTATTCTGTCAAATGCTAAAACCTAATTTGGGAACAAACGACTGCGCTGAACCCCCATCACATCTGTTTGGGGAAAAAGGAAACATTTCATCCAAAGAAAGAAAATGAAATGATTGCTAAATAATAAAAGAAAGCTAGGATCTTTCTTCAGAAGTGTGGCAGTAATTAGGCTGTATGGTTATTTATTTAGTATACAGACACAGTTTTCTGTGTGTGTGTGTGTGTGTGTGTGTGATGCTTTTCTTCAACAGTTGCAGAAAACTAAAGTCCTGAATTAATTAGGCTAGCCCACATCAGCTCGGATTTTATTCCCTGTGCTTGTTCCCCTAAAACAGGACGAACTCTATATATGATTTCCAGATAGAAAAAACCCTGGTTGTACACTGTCAAGGAAAAAAGAATATAAGCTAATAATTAGAAACACACACATATAGACAGGCAAGACCTCTAGTAAATCCATCTTTTATTAATTTGGCAAAAAAAAAATAGTATCTTTACATCCTATTGGGAATCGTCGCTGACCCCATTCTAATGCATCGGAACAGTGCGTCAGTGATGTGCTCTTCACCATGTTTGCTCTGAGTGGCCTAAAAGCTGTGCTCGTTTCTATCATGCAAGCGCGTTTCAGCCCTGCTTCTTGCAACCTCCGCCGCATTAAGTTGAGCTGATCCGGTCAACTCGCCTCCGCATCCCCTCAGTCACGTCATGGCAACCGTAACAACAGGCAACAGCAGACAAAAAAAAAAAAAAAATGGCAGACATGCCTAATATCAACCAGACATGTGATAGTTAAAACAAAAAAACTCATTCAAGTATTATTATTCACATCTAACAATACTCTTTAAGGAAAAGTAATCCATTACAGCAAAAGACCTGCCATTTAAGGTGAAACCTGTGACTATAAGCATATAGCAGTTCAATGAGGAAAAAAGAGGGGATCGAATTAGTGTCCTTTTGTTCTGGTTTGCAGGAAGCTGGCGGGAAACTCCACAAGACTCTTACAGGACTGTCAGAGATAAACACGACGCTTCCTCTAACATCCCCACTTGAAGACAACATTTTCTGAGTGTACTGAAACAGGTCTACCGTTGCACACTTTTTTTTACATCATCACACATAAAACAGACCAGAACTGGGAACATTAAAAAGCTCCGTGCAGGGCAGACGTTAATGTACAGATGAGTGTCTCACAATTCACCCACACAGCGTAAAACGACAGGAGTGGGGGAGTGTTTGTTCCGCTTCACACACTTTGACCATGTTAAAAAAATGAGATAAAGGCAACAAACATTGGACAAGCGAGTTTCCAGAACGCTGCATCAAAAAAATAAATAAATAAAAAAAAGCCGTCTTTTACCTAAAATTCAATGAATGTTTCGACGTAAAGAAAAATCTGCTTGAGAATCACCTCTGTCGTTGTGCTGTATTGCATCAGTACATTCACCAGTGTCTACACACACTCACACACTAATTTGTCCGCAGGCAACTCTTTGAACTCCAATTAAAATTCACATCATATTCAGTTCGAGTGGAACGATTAAATTGGAAAATCGGCACATTATTTGCAGTTGAAACCAACTCTTATTGTACACATTTACGAAATTATACATTTACACAATAAGCGATTATCGTATGGTCACGCGGAGTACGTACATTAGTTTTTGGAACGAGAAATACGATACAAACATGCGTTTTTACAAGTTCCTATGGTGAACGTGACATTTTACATTTAAACATCAGCATATCAATTTCCAGTGGCGATGAAAGCATATAAGAATATAATCCAATCAGCAAATTCTATTAAATATCTACATTTTATCAAAATGTGTCAAACATAAAAAGATGTCTGCTGTAGTAATGTCATGGCATTAGGATCTTTTGACGGTCACAGCACCAACTGGAATTAAAACTACGCAGGGAAAACCAATGGAAACCTTTTTTTTTTTTTTTTTTGAGTTGTTCTGTTTTTAAATAAAACCTCTATAAAGTCATCGCTCAGCACCGTATCTGCTATTTACACTCTTGCAGGTGCACACTCCTCACCTCCTGAATTTTTAAATAAATGTATTTCCAGAATTTTGTATATTTCCGCTGTCACCGGCTTCATCCGCTTTGTCATCTGTCTCTGCCTTTGACTGGTCAATATTAAATATTTATTGCTTCTTTACTCTTTAACAACTTCAGTCCTCCTGTCCCCTTTTGTCTCAACTTTCCCCTTTTTTCCACTCCATTATTAACAATAACACTTTTTCCACTTTGTTATTCCGTTCATCCCACTTTGCCAACCTCTCTGCCGTCCCTCACTTCCTCTCACGCCTTGCTCCCAAATCCTCCTCCTCCTCCTCCTCCTCCTCCACTCTGCATGCTGAAATACTCTGTGAAGGACGGGAGACGAGGCGGCAGCGGGGGCGAGCGGGCGGCCGGGCGTGGGGGGACGGGGGGCAGAGGAGGGGGCAATACTGACATCAGATCAGCGGCAGTGGTGATGATCTTCTGCTCGCTGTTCCTCGGCACCTCTGGTCCCTTCCGCGCCACCGTCTCCTCCACTGTCTTCACAGGGTCCTGGAATGAAAGCAATACAATCCTGATAGATCCAATATTAAAGTTTTAGCATTAAACAAACTGTCACAACAGTAGCAATTACTTATGGGGACTGGGCGCACAACACATCAATATCAGTAGAAATAAATATTAAAAAAAGCCTGAGCTATAAAACAATGGCTTCTCTTGAATATCGACCATTTCATGGAATTACCATTACGGTTGCTAACTAGCTCACTCTAAAACCCTAAAACACCACCGAACTGTAACGGAAAGAAAACAATTTCTCAGGCTTCTGCCCCGACTGTCGTTAAAATCTTTAGTGTCTTATAAAAATCCATGATTGCAGCTTTGAGCTCTGTGCATTTTTATATTCTGGCCCCTTGGGATTGTCTCTTTTATCGCTGATCAGAGTGACTGGCCACAGGGGAGCACAAAATTAGCCCGTACGGCCATTGCTGTAAAAACATGCGATTGCTTTTAGCACAGTAGTCAACTCAACCCAAGCAAAATTTCCCAAAACAATTACATTTGATTTGCTGTTTGGATTTTGCACATTGTCGAGGGGGAAAAAAAAACCCACTGATTTCATATGACAAGCAATTATTTCAAATGTCACGTCTTGTCACATCATTTATTATCTTTTTGAATGTTTTATATTATTTATAAATTACATACCATTCCTTTTAAAAGTTAGTGACACCGTCAGCTGCAACTTAATTTGAATATGAAAAGTAAGAAATTAAATTAAATGGTCTGTAAAATATCGCCCCCTCTTCAACCGCTAGCAGAGTCCCGGTGATCCTACAAGCTCAGTCATCCTGAGCTTTCAGGGACGAACAGTTTCTAGGTGAGGGAACAGATGTGCACATCAAAAGAACTGCTAGGATGTAAGAGAACACAGGTCTCTGGTCTCAAAGCGGTTCCTCTCTGAAGCCAGGTGTGGAGGTGGAGCCTGATGGCGATGACCAAGGAGGCTGGGTGCAACGAGCTGGTTGGTTGCAAAAAAAAGGTTAGGGTTAGGGGTTAGGGTTAGACCTTGGCAGTCTTATCTTTGGCTACAAAAGCTAGGGTTCTTGGCAAGAGGGGTGGTAGAAATGGACTGAGAAGAGCGTCTCCCTCCCTAAGAAATTGTGTGAGTTGGGCTTTACACAGACTGTGTGGTCTCTCAACCAGCGTCAGCAGGAAGCCAGATGCCAGCGAGAGTTCGACTGCTTATGTCAGCTAGCCTGGCAACGTCTTGGGATCCCTCCTTGGGAGAGCTGGACAAAGCTCCTGGGGAGAGGGAAGTCTGGGCTTCTGGATACTTAGGCTACTGCCTGTAACGATGCAATCTGAGTCAGCGTAAACAAATAAACATGAAATTTTAGGAAGTGCGCGCTCGCACCATTTGCTGACCCAGCTGAAAACAAATTCCGCATTGAATTACGCACCGACTGGATGGAGAAAAGTTCAGTGAAGTTGGGTTGAGAGTCTCCGAGGAAGGTGCTGTTTCCATAGGCATGGTGGGGGAAACTCTCTGCCCCCTCGCCGCCTTTTGGGCTGGACAGCAGGATTCCGATTTGAGACGTCCGAACATGATAGGGAAAGTTTTTATTGGCTGCGGAAGGCCGTGTGATAGCCTAAAACAAAAGAAAATATAGAATATAGCTCTCCTCAGACTGTTAAACTAATAACAGGATCTATTAATACATAGTGTCCAGTATATACAGTATAGGTGTTTAATAAGGTAAAAAAGTATGCAGTGGCAAAGTGAGTTCAGCCCATTAGTATAGAGGACTGTCCAAGGGAGCAAAAGCAGACGATAATGAGAGGAAAATACAATCAGCATGAAGCAGCTTTGACTTGAGCATGGTGAATAATGCATGAATCAACGTGGCAATAATAAATCTCGAGTACGGCAAACTATGGCAAGGCAAGGGGGTGCTGATTGTACAAACCAGAAAGACGATGTGAGCGTATAGGTGGATCCCGAGCTGAATGCCATTGACGATCTTCTCCCGGGCCCAGCGTGGAATCCCAAAGTTGGCAATCAAAGCCATTACTGGCACTGCAAAAAACCTGGGGAAGACGAGTGCGTTAAATTCAGGACAACCGAGCAGATGAGAACAAAAAATCTTGACAAGAGAGAAAGGGAGCGGAGATGCAAAGCGAAATGATAAGGACGGCGGGAGATGTGTAGATAATGAGCTGGGAGATTGTGACTATAAAAGAGAGAAGTACAGAGATAATCATTCTTGTGCAATCGTCTTCAGTGAAGTGAAATTTAGATAGACTGGGCCAGTACAAATGAAAAACGCTTCTTTCAAAGCTTGAAGCCATCAGGCACAAATACTGTAGGAGGGTAAAATTATTCTTATGAAACAGATCTCATCAGCTGATGTAAAATAGACATTTTGCTCTCTCAAGTACAGCTATCTGTAGGTTTAGTATACAACAGAATTTGGCTACATAAAATGAATGATTAGATGGGAACCTGCCTATATATCAGAAAAATGTTCATCTTACCAAAGTGTGTATGTGGTGAAGAAGGGAACGTAGAAAGGCTGTTTCTCTGGATAGTGTTTCAGAGAGACCAAAACGGCATAGCAGAACCACACGTAGGCCAACAGCTGCAGGCCCATCAGCCCGTATCCTGCAGGGCTGTCGTAAGCATACAGCACCTCACCTGGGTCAAAGAACTGCCAAAAAAAAAAAAAAAAAACCACCCTATTATAATAGGCCAGGTCTATGATATATTTAAGAAGCTTAGCATTTAGAGAAATTGCAAAAGAAGCAGTAACTTGCGTCCTAATTCCTGCGATCGCTCTTGGTTTTTTGTGAGGGCAGACCTACAGCTAAAGGTGTAGGATTCTCTGCTTGTCTTTGACATTGACACTTAGCAACTAGGTCATCACCGTGTGTGCAGGAATGTGGCATGTGTGCACGCATCTGTGGATGCGGGATTGCGTTTCACAGTGGCAGTGATGGTTAGCATTAGCCACCCTACAGAGTTACTCTTCCTCCATAATGCATCAGTCAGACATCTTAGCGCGAACCTCTCCAGGACCCAACCATGCAGCTGTAAGTATTCCCAACTGCAGGACCACTCTTCAGATCTTTATATTAGCTGCTGCGGTAGTAACCTAGTTTGATATATTTTTAGCAGGAACTCCCCCGAGTTTGAGCTCTTTAATAACAGCGACCATGTAAGAGGGCACCGAGCATATAAATCACACTGCTTACATCCCTATGTTGCAGTGTGAAAGATGGCTATAGGCTCCAGACTTAAAATATCATACTGCTATCAGCATCCCCACAGTATCCATATCAACTGTAATCAAAGGGTCCTAAAGGCACACTAAATTCAGCTGTGTGTCCAATAGTTCATAATGATCCCAAAATAATTTTATGATCGCCACAGGCGTGTAGTTGGCTCCGTGACTGACTTATTGGGGGAGACAGGTTTTCTCTTCATTTACATGCGGCATCAGTTTACAAAATGATCTACTAAGACCCCCACCTACACACTTCGCCAGATGGAAGCATTTTATTGTACAATGCAGCATCTCACCGCAGACTGAAGAAATCCACTTTGGAAACGGTGACACCAGCGAAGCAGCTGCAGTATGCAGCAAGACGCATGTATCTGGAATGCAGCTGACCGCATTACTAATTCATGAGCTCGTACACTCAAACATGATAGCTGGTGAAATCTGTTTCCGTCCTCACACATCCAGGGGTGTATTATTTCTTTGTGTGAGACGTCCTGTGTTTGATTATTAGCAAGTGCTGAAAACCCTGAAGAAAGAAGTCTGTGTTTGTGTTTTAAGATTTATAGATTCAAGCGCTTTCGTTTTCGATGCAAACAGTTTTGGTTGTGTCTGCAGTTGAGTTACTGGTCAGGATTGACAGCCTGCGATGCCAGCTGAGAAGTAAGTTTCAAAGAAAAGAAAAGAAAAGAAAAAAAGCTCAAAGTAAGTAGCCTCTTTCAGAATCGACTGTGAATTTTCTGCCAAATGTTCCAGATCAACCTAGTGTAACTGAGTGATGCAATAGTAGAAAAACAACCAATCACATTGAGTGATATAATAAATAAGTAAGCAGAGATAGATTTGAACAGTGTAGAAGAGGTTGGTGCTCGGTGCTGCTCTACCTCTGCCTCGTAGATGAAGAGGATGACATAGGTGATTGTGTAGATGGTCATATAGATGCTCAGCTTAACTGATCCACTGTGACTGATCCTGGCCCTGCACACACACACACACACGCACACGCACACGCACACGCACACGCACACAGGTGTCAAGGGTCAAACAGAAGTTGGCAGAAGATAAGAAATAAACCCCTGGCCCCCCTCAGTAAAAAGATGGCTTAACCTAAAAAAAAAAAAAAAAAAAAAACAGCTATTCAAGACTACAGAGAACAATAAAAGCTTGTGTTATGTCAGATTTTGTCTTTCATATAATATATTTGTAGAAAGGCAGAAACCATTTTTCATTTACTTGCGCTGCATAATTCAACCGGCATGGCAGTGTTTAGGGTTCAGTGCCTTTTAAATGGAACGTGCTAGATGGAACAAAAAGATAGGAGGAGAAACCCAAACTGTACACTTATCACTTCCCCCAGGAAAACATGCCATTCGCCTGATGATGATAATGCAGTTCTGAGTTTATTCACCGGGGATTTTAGAAGATTTACTAAGTGAGAGAACTCGGATACTTCTGAACCACGAGCAGGACATAATCCAAGAGACTGAAAAAGCCTGCTTAAATCATGCAAACTCAATTTTTTTTTCCATTTTTTATTTTTTTGCCGCAACTCTTCAGTGTGGGCCTGCCTAAGGCAGGACCAATCTTCCAAATATAAGCAGCGATGATGAGTCACCAGACATCAACATTCAAAACCTCCTGGATGGGCTGTTTTAGCAGCTTCTCATATAAAACTTTTCAGAAATCCAATTCCATGGAAGGCGTTATAGAAAAGATAACCACATTTCGAAAACAGCTGGCAGGCTTGATAACTGGATTTTAGAATTGGAACGTACAGCTGGAAACATCTCTAACATCACATTCAAGGGAGAAAGTAATTTGTTCAGTCTGGTAAAAGATATAGGATGAGGAGGAGAGCAATCATAAGTGTGTCGATGGTCCGAGTTATCCTAAACAACACCTGGTTCTAGAAAATAACCACCAACATGTATCGGCACACAGTGATAAACCAAACGACTCCACAATGCTCACTGCACGCACACAATTTCTGACTGACAGCAAACTGTCATAATATCGAGAGCAGTGTTATAACTGACAGTGACAAACACACACTCAAAAAAAAAAAAAAAGCAGAGGACCCCACCTGGTCACAGTGAATCCTTTACCCAACAATATGAGCATCAGGAGGAACACCAGAAAACTGACAGAGAACAGTAATTTCCCTGGAGACAAACAGAAAATGAGACAGAAACAGAAGACAAAGGGTAATTGGACTGTGGTTTCAGAATCCCCGATATCAGTGTGGAGAGATAAAAATCAGGTCACAAGGTACTTTACATGCACGCACATGCAGAGTCACGCGCGATGCTGCCTGGCCCGTCAAAACTAGAGATTATGCTGCTTCAGCAGCACCCGCATCCATCACCATCATCGCCCAATCATTTGTTCTGCTCGGGTGCAGAGGCAGCATCAGTCAGTGGCTGCTGCAGGAACTCACCGAGTATTTTCAGGCTGCTGCTGCCGACCCCGTCTCTAGCATACAGGCCCCAGTAGACACAGTGGAACAGCAGGCTGAGCACTGCCAGGAGGGAAAGAAGCAGGGAGAAGAAACAAGCATGGGGGAAAGTATTCACATATGCGCGGGTGCTTTATGTGTTGGGAAAGGAAATGTCAAATACGTAAACATCAGAGACCGAGATAATGAGGAGAAAGAGAAGCCGAATAGGGTAAGGAAAGGAAGGGAACAGATGGCGGACCACAAAGAAGAGATGGAAATTTGGAAGAAAGAGTGCAGCATGGTGGTTTTCAAGGGTTCTTTTTACAACAGAAAGATCAAATCTTCAAATTGGGATTAAGACATGAAATGCTGCATCTTGAATTGTTGAAGGCGTCAATAGAATTCATCCTTACCTTCCACACCTGCTGCCATCATAAACATTTTGTAGGTTGTGTGAAGAAGCTGCCGTCCCTTTAGATTATCTGCAGAGGGAGAGAGACAGAGGAGATGGATGGGGTGTGTTTGCATGTGCGGGCAGAGATGAAAAGGATGGAAGAACAACAGATGGACGGAAGGGAAAGAAGGACAGCACAGCGATAAGGAAAAAAAACACAAGGGGTCAAATTGAGGAAAAAGAAGAGCAAATTTTAGTATGCACACAGGTATTTTGATGGCTGTATTTTGTTATTTACTATTTTTCTCATCTGGAAGAATATCTGTTTATGGCTTAAGTTTAACAGGTTGGTTAAGAAACGGTTTATGAACTTTTTAAAATTAATTTTAACATGCTTCGAAAAAAAAAATGTATATTTTCACAGAAATGTACTAAAACTCGTTTGTAGTGTTCACAAAATTCACATACATCAGCCGTAATGGTAATACTGAAAAGAATGTCTGTTGTTACATCATAAATGATACGTGTACAGTGGTTTTCAAGTGAAATCTTGACTCTTATGTGTTTGTTTTAGAGTCCTGATATAAAACCAAACTGATTTGTCTGCATTAATGTCCTAACTTGGGCAATATTAAAATCCTGAAACAGCAGAATATTTGTTCATAGCCGCTTCAGGTTTTCTGAGCTGTGACCTTCATGCGAGCGGCTCGCTTCACTAACTTTAATGCACAAGCTTCCTTCTCCATTCAACCATTCCCTCTTTACGTGAAATCCAAGAAGTGCTTTCCCTCCTCGTTAAGGCTTGGTTGCAGGTTGCTCCTACTCTGCCCTGGCACATTTCTCCACCATTAGTTTTTGACGGAAACATGAAGACTTACTCACCTCCCATCAGCACCGCATCTCAGTTTTATAACAGATTTAATAAAAAGGGCACTCAAAGCCTTTTAAAGTGAGAATAAATGATCATCTTCAACAAAAAGGAGGGAGAGAGCTAAAATAGGGCCATACTTACAAGCAAAGTAGCAAGAAAGGAGGAACACCATGAAGAAAATCACCAAAAATGTGATGTCTGTCTCCAAGATTCCTGCAGATATGGGAGGGAAAAGCAAAGTAAGAGAAGTAAAAACTATTATGTACAAAATAATAGGTGGATGTTCGGGGAATATGAAGGGAAAAAAGTGATGACAATGAGGCAGAAACAAATCATGGATATTGATAGATTGACTGGGGAGGACAAGAATATCACCAAGGATGTAATAATTCATTTAGAAGCTACATCACTTGATCCATCATCATCAATTTGTTCAGCCATTCCTTCATTATTGTAATTTGTTCAGTTCGGCATCCTTTATTTGCTGTGCTAAGTGCTGTTGGCTTGTCCCATCGGCCGTTTGTTGCTGCTATCCCCTCCCGCCGATCGCTCTTACCAAACTCATCCGCGGAAAAATGTTGTGTCCAGAAAGACTGGCCGTTGGTGAGTTTCATCTCATACTCCAGCTGCAGGCCATCGCCCTGGGAATGCGGAGAAAATATCTCAATTCATCAAGCAGCAATGGGTGATTTTAAAGAATGAAAGTGGAGTGAGGTTACCTGAAATAGGTTGTAAATTAGTTAAATTGACCCAGGGAATTATTTAGATAAATCAGGAGGTGAAGTGTTCAAAGGAAGCCATTAAAAAGAAGAGCGGAAGAGCGTTATGGGATCTGCATATATAAATGACTTAATGTGGATGCACAGAAAACGTAGACTAGCAGATCAGGTGCAAGGCACGCTACAGTTTTTCATTCACTCCATCAAGCTGGACTCAAGGCGCCTCAGGATCCCTGAGACGTGCAGAATTTAGCAATGCTATTTTTTTATGTTTCATTTAAAAAGCAGGCAAATGAAAAACTAAAATCTTTGTTGTGCTGCCTGAGCCAGTGGTGGTCTGATAACGCAAATCCACAGGAAGCACAAGATTTAATGTTAAATATTCCTATCCATAAATAATAGTGTAACAGGCGTGAAATATTTATCGCATCTGTTGTAATTTTTTGGTGTCAGTGGCAGAAAAGAAACAGTGTTGTAAAAATGTTTGTCAAATGTTTGGGCGGGGGGGCTTCCTCATCATGCCGGTTTCAACACTAACCCACCCTCTTCCCTGGAGCTCTCGTGCTCCATCTTTTTGCTGGATCTCCTACCTCCACTCTCCTGAGGCTTGGTTCTGCTGCTGGATCCAGAACCCTCTCTGCCTGGCCCTGCCTGGATCCTGCGGCTTCTGCTTAAAGTTCTCTCCATCCTACCCGTCTCCCTTTTTTCTCTATAACTCCCCTCCCCTCTGTCTCTTTTACCATCTCCTCGCCTCTGC
The DNA here is from genome assembly GCA_000180735.1 of Tetraodon nigroviridis. Lineage (NCBI taxonomy): Eukaryota > Metazoa > Chordata > Actinopteri > Tetraodontiformes > Tetraodontidae > Tetraodon > Tetraodon nigroviridis. Next base: position 24,572 of record CAAE01014545.1, read on the forward strand.
AGTCGCAGCGGACGGCCGTCTCTACCGAGTGTGGTTCTGCTCGCGGTTTCTGCCTGTTAAAGGGAAGTTTTTCCTTACCACTGTCGCCAACACCAATGGCTTATTTAGTGTGAAGCTTTGCCCTGGAAGCTGTTTCTCTTTTTGAACGTGAGATAATATTGCTATGAATTGCACAAAATAAAATAAAATAAAATAGAATAGAATAGAATAGAATAGAATAGGAATTGAAATGAATTGAGCTGAATGAAAATAGATAGAATTGAGAACATTGGTTGGCTTTTGAATGCAAAAGAGTTTAAACTCATCTGCTCCTGAGGATTTTCCAGCATGAGCAGCCTTTGGAAGGTCATGCAGCAGCATAACAAACAAGTTTAAGCCATTCAGAAATGGACTTGTTGGTTTCAGATCGTTGTCCTCCTGGAGCTCAGAGTTTTATTAGTAACAGTCAGCCATCCATGTTCTGGAGCGGCAAAGCAACTTTTTCCCTCATCTGTAAGCTGCACTGTGTGTTTTCTTTAGGTTATTGTTGAGTTATATCAGAATGTCACTTAATTCAAAACGTTCCAGTGTGGCAAATATGCTAAAAACAGAAAATCAGGAAGAGGGCAAATGTTTTTTCATGGCATTGTATGAATTTAAATTAAACAAAATAAGCATGTATCCATGTGACAAAACACGACAAGAATCGTGTTTATTTTTGCAAATCACAAGAGGTAAGTAAGTAACAGGGGGGTGAGGACAGGAGGGGATAGGTGCAAAAATAGGTTGACAATCAGACACACACACACACACACGCACACCCACAAGTTTAAAGCCTGTGGGGTTTGGGGGGAAAGAGGGGAAAGAGGGGCTTTTGATTTTATTTGGCTCAGACTCCATCTCAGTCCCTCCATTAAACAGGATGAAAAGAAGGAGCGTGCACCGCCACAAAATCAATACAGACGCAAAGAGCCAGGAGACAGATAAAGAAATGGATAGATGGGGAAAGGGAAAGAAAGAGACTGCAAAAATTTCAAAAACAGAGGAATGCACTGGTAGATTAAAAAACAGTGATGTGAATATGCAATGAATAAATCCAGGAGAGAGAAAGAGTGAGTGAGAAAGGCATAGAGAGAGAGAGAGAGAGAGAGAGAGAGAGAGAGAGAGAGAGAGAGAGAGAGAGAGAGAGAGAGAGAGAGAGAGAGAGCTAGGACAGATGGGAGTGTAGGTACTTCAGACAGGGCTTTCACTTGTGAGCTTCAAATGTAAAAGATGTTTGCTTTTGATGTATTGATATGTCACAGAAACACACACACACACATGCATGTGCACACGCATGTGCACACGCTCACCCACCCAAGAATGTGATCACTGAAACAATACAGTCACAAGTTGTTGTTTTTTTTCATATTATACAATAAGAGTAAAAGCCTTTTTTCTACATACCAGGAATGAGCTAAACAATATCACAAAACTTTACATAACAATACATTGAAAATAACATTTTTGTTCTTTTTTTTTGTTCTAAAAAAATCCCTTTTTTAAGTTTTCCTGACTTGCTTGGTGGGTCTAAGAACAGGAGGTGCTGACACAACACTGCAAATTGTAAAGCCCTCTGAGCAAAAAATGTTCATGATTTTGGGCTCCAAATAAACTAGAATTGACTTGACTGCGCAGTAATGTCTGACAAAGACCAGCCGCCTCTGCAGTCCCAAGACAGACAAATTCTAACCCTGCCCTGTAACATTTCTCCAGCTGATTCCAGTTCATTACCAGAAATTCAGCACAGCATCACTTTAAACTTTGACTCTTAAAGTTCCATTAATTTATTTCATTACAGTTCATTCTAAACTCTAAAACGCAATATTAATAATGAAATGACAACTGTAGTAGGAAACAGCAATGCTGATGAATTTTACCGAATTACTGGAATGACAATCCGAAATCATTTGCTCTGAGTCTCAGAGACTCCTGGCCTAACAACCCAAAATCTCCTAAATTTTAGTCACTGAGTGCTCTAAAGATACTAGATTAAATATCTTGTGTATTGGAAAATATAGATGTTATGCATTTCCTGCAGTGTCTGACTGTGGCCCTCTGGTTTTTCAAGCTTAACAATGAGAGGTAGGGTACAAAAGAAGGGTAGGAGAAAAAAAGAAATATTCAATGACACATGAACAAGATGGTTTAACAAGTGCATATTAAAAAGGAATAAAAAAAAAACTGTGCAGAAAAGCAGAGTAGAAGGACAAAGACAATTAGTACAACAGACACAGAAAAACAGGACATATAGTGATAAAGAAGCACACGGAGTTAGAAGGACGTCGTCGAAGAAGCCAAGAGGCAGAGCTTGGAACGATGGATAGGTGGGAATCGGAGTGGGACGAGAGGTGAAAAGTGACAGCAGGCTGCATAAAGTCCTCGAGAGTGGAG
>CAAE01014545.1:42236-85541 GCA_000180735.1 Tetraodon nigroviridis
AAAGTGGCCACGGAGCGCGCGCGACCTCCCCTTAGTTCCGCTCGTGCTTTGAGAATGCGACACGGCTTCTGTACATTCAAAATAAATAAATAAATAAATAAATAAATAAAAATAGTGTCAGTGACTGTTTTCATTAGCGGCCACGCGCTTGTAATGAAGTCAGTCCGGCGCGAGGACCGATGACGTCCCGCCCCCCGCGGCTGTAACTATGACATCACTCGGTGATGGATGGACCACGTGTCAACTGGAATGGACTCCAAAGTGGCTTCGTTACTGATTACTTTCTTTGACTAATGAGGCCAAAATTGGGAAAAGAATTAATCCCTCAACAAGACGAACCAGTCTGATATAAAAGTGCCCCAAATTCATAACATTTATAGTACCAAAACGATACTGACTTGACATGAATGTGAATTATCTTGTGAAAAAGTATATAAATAATTCCGAAAGTTTCTCTATATCTGCGGTAGGGTGAAAGTTCAAACTCTTCTCACTCTCCTCTCAGTTGATCATTTGACTTGCCTCAGCTGTGCTTTCACTCCCATCTCTGGATTTTATATTTTTCTGTGACTTTGAATGCAGAAACCAAAATTAAAGAATCAAATGCGATGCAATCATTAATTGAGCCAATAGTTTCAATAAAACATTGCAACTAATGGCAGCTGGTAAAAACGCTTAATTTCCCCAAACCAACACAAAGTAATTACTGAGGTAACAAGAAAGTGTTATTATTCGCCTCTGTGCCATTCATTCCCGTTTGCGCTAGTCTCCGGTTGCTTCAGTTAAAAGCCAAACATAATTCATAAATATGAGAATACAATCATCTGAGAAAAGGAAATCTTTAGGCTCTACTTCTAAAGACCTTTGAGTTTATTGGGGAAAAAAAAGAAACTCAAACAGTCAGCAGGTACATAAAAATATTTATTTATTTTGATAACAAGGGAAAGGTAATCTATCTTGGCAACTGAGATTCACTTTACAAAAACCAGCAACGAGTCTTATGCATAAATCAGAGTAATAATCTCCACAGTAATCATGTAATGTGAATATATATATTTTTTCTTTGCTCACATGTTTGCACTTGTGGTGTTTGGAAAAACATTAGGATATGAAAAAAAAAAAAAACTAGCTTTGTTATCCATTTATGGCTTGTTTCGTGTAAAAGGCTAATCAGTTTACATCTGACTCAGAACTGCACAGCTGTGACATCTGAGTTTCAAACCTTCAACAATGACAAATAAGAGACTTTGCTTCTTGACTACACAATAACTTTATCAAAACTGCAAAAAAAAAGTTCTATCTTCAGACTCAAATGTCTTGCAGTTTCTCTCAAAATCTAGATGTTATTAAAACGTGAAATGATCACATTTTCGAATAGATACTTGTGAAAATAAGGAATATGCCAAATTGACATTTTATATTTCTTAGTTGAACTGTGTTTGCAATCCAATTTATATATCTAAAACATATACATATGTTTATAAAAACTGTAGTGTAAGGGCAAAGAAATCCTTAGGTAAGAAGCGCTTTCAAACTAAATTAGCAGTATGTAATTTTCTAAAACTAAATGTCCACAAAGAGTTTGAATAAATAAGTGAACCTGTGCAGATCATTAACACAAGCGGCAGCTTCGCCTGAAACCTTAAAGTCAAAGCTTAAACGAGCAGGCAGCGTGTAAAGCATCAGCGGAGCCTCGCTTACGTTTAGCGAACACTGGCCCATCTCCAAAAACTTGTGCAAAATTCCATCCTTCCACCTGCATTTATTTCAACATGGTGGAAGCGGTCGAAAAGTGAGACGCGTTAAACAGCAGGGGACAATAAGCTCACCTTACAGAATAAAGTGCTAACGACCAGTTTGTCCTACTGGGCATCCCAGATGCTGGTGTTTTTAATGCTCCCAAGAAGTTCTGTATTTTACACATACCCTAAGGAATGATTCCTACTCTTGGATTATCATTCTCGTTTTAACGTCAACGAGCCACACAAACGCGCCTGAGGTCATACCGTTATCACGAAGAGGTTGGTGTGAAAAGAGCACGTGCACCATAAACACTGGTTTTCCAAAAGGAACGCATATAAAAGATGAAGATTATAGACACGTTTGCAAAGACTGACAGATTATTTCCAGGACCGGAAATGCAGAGTGGGCAGAAACAGTGGTAAGTCTGGGAGCTCGGCTCAACATCTGAGAGGATGAACGTATTATTATCTACGCCTTCGTTGCCCTGGTTCTCTCATCAATCTGGCTAAAAAAAAAAAAAAAAACCCCCCAAAAAAAAAACAGTCTGGCAAGCTGACAGAAGCGAGCGTGGTCTAATCCCGTAGCATGACTTTGCAACTGAAAACCTTGCTCTTCTACAGGAGAGAGGATTTTGCGCTCAGAGAGGATAAATCCGACTCATCGCTCAGCAGACCTGGCACCCCCAGGTCTGTTACCAGGCAGGGGCCGGCCGGTGCCAGCATTGTTGCCGTCTATATATAGTCGGGCCTGACAGAAAAATGACCCTCTGAAGGACATTTATCCTTGTACGTCCAACTGCTTTGGAAGCAAATTTGCAGAAAAACCTGCGCTGACGTCGCCTCTCGGCATCATTTATTCCACTCTCTCTTTTGAGCATTGCTCCTGCTATTGAGCTCATAACGGCATGACCTATATGAATAATCAAGTCAGAAAATACCCAGCGCTGGCTTGTTTTGCAACAAAATGGTGCGGATGTAGACCTGACGGCAGAAAGGGACGTGTTCAGCGGACCTGACGGGTATCTTGTTCTTATTTTCTCAAAATGAGAAACTCATCCAGCGATTTTCAAGCCTTAGAAAGATAAAAACACTGGTCTCTGAAAGTTAAAGGTAATGTCGGTCATAAGTGTACTTATAAAGTTGAAAATCAAGTTTAAAAAAAAAAAAAAAAACGAAGAAAAGGAGAATAGCGTATCTGTACAAATTCCAAATGCAGCAATCAATAAAATGCATTTGTTTTTTTGTTTTTTGTTTTTTGCATAAAGAATACCAGCATTATGAAAAACGCCTTTTTCACGCTGTGTAGTGTTTCACAAACGTCAGTCAGAAATATGATGGATATTAACAAATTCATTGGAAAAGCCAAGCATGTCAGGAAGCCGAAATAAAAATCAACCATACTCCTCCGATAAAGAATAGTGTACAAATCAAACTATACTCACTTAGGGAATATGACACAGTCATTTAGGTAGAAAAAAAAAAAAAAAAAGGCTATAAAAAAACAAAAGTAATATTGCTGCACAGCATTAATGATTAAAGTCAAAGTGAGTTAATGAATCCAGCTGACAGCCTGTTGTTTCAGATGTATTATTCTATTTTCCAGAGCCCACAAAAGAAGCCGTCTTGACTGCAAATCTAAGCAACAAGGAACACAACGTGGCGTTATCGAGTGCGATTTAGAGTAGCTCCCCGGAGGACGCGCAGCCATTTTAATGAGGGTGATTCTGTAGACAAATATCTGGTGCTCACCGGTGTCTGAGTGGGACCTCAAATAACTGCCTTGGACTCTATCAATTACCCATTCGGGCCACGTCTTATGAATCTTCTACGCCTTAGCGTTTCCCTCCCAACAGCTGCTCTATTAAGCATGTCTGTGGCGTGCGTGCACAAACGTGAGAGTGTCTTTGACTCCAGCGGCTGCTAAACGGCCAATTTATCCTTATCGGTGGCTGGCGTTCGCGTGTGTTTTGACTTTGGCCCTAAATAATGCACGGCTACAGTTTTTCTTGCAACTGTATACCTTGAGAAGTTGTATCTTAATGCTATAGGATTTTTTTTTTTCCCCAGTAGGCACTTTTCAATAGTGCCCTTGCTCCCATCTTCTGTTTTTCAGGGTTATTTCTTCTGAATCTTTCGGCACCTGCGATGCCTAAATCTGTCCAGCTTTCATTTCTACCGTCTTTTGCCACTTCTTGGGTAACGGCAGTCTTTTGCTCCTTTGTACGACCTCACTTAAGAGCCAATATCGCGAGCCCCAGTGTTATTCTGGGGCTGCCACGGCAACCAAGACCTCTCCTTCGGCAATCTTGGTGCCTTTCCTGGCTGTAAGCTCCACTTCCTCAAAGGGGTGCACAATGAGAGAACCAGCGTCCCCGTTTGAGTGGGACATCGGCTTATCCGTGCGCTCCAACTTGCGGTGCTTGCGTGGCTCCGGGGGTGTGTCCTTCTGGGTGAAGACCGTTCGAATTCTCTCCACGCAGATGTTGGCAGCCTCCCTGGTCTCTTTGGAGAGCTGCGATAGGCTGAGGAAACCGTGGGGGAGGTCCTCCACCACGCACAGAGTGACAGGTTGGTCTACGCTCCTCAAACGCTTGGCAAACATCACAGAGTCATCCAACATGGGGTCCAACGCACAAGCCTGAGAGAGGAGGGGGGAGTAATAAACGAGGAGCACGGGAATGGTTCCCTTCAGTCATGTCGTGAATCTTAATGAAGTGATTAAAGAAAGGAGGCGAAGCCTTTCAGTCCTTGTTGTCGCAGCTTTCTTGGTCTTTTCTATTTAGCTTTTAAAGGAAACTCTCTTTTTCTATTCAACTAAAGCTTCATCTCCCTGCAGATGACACTTACTGCTGCAGATGAACGAGTCAGTGGTCTTTTATGCATCCTAAATTGACCTTTTCTTAACCTTCTCTCTGTTTTCACTATGGTAAATGTACAATGCTTTTCCAAGTCTGCTGCCAATGCGGCTTGTTTTCTAAATCTGCTCAGTGTACTAAACACCTGTTTGGCACAGCTGGCCAAAAAACATTACTTATGTCATTTCATTTAGATTCTACTCATCGTCCCGTGTCCTTTATCAAATTTCAACAGGTTTAAGTAATTTATCTTATTTCTTTAATCAGCAGGGCCACATTTTACATCAAAAACATGACGCTGCAGATGCACCTGTATTTTGCAAAATTACTGAGTTTGAAGCACGTTTAAATTGTCACAAATATTTGCGTTTGCATTTAAAAACACCTCTTTCTTATATCGAACTGATGGGCAAAGCACGTTCCTTCGTGACAGGACATCAGGGTACTCTTGGGCGATATCTTAAAAGACCCAGATGAAGAGGTGCTGAATGAAAAGAAAGGTCATAAATGATTGATGGGCTCTAGGTGACTTATGTAACGACCTGTGTTTTCCGCATCATTGGCTCATTTGCCTAATATGACTTACCACTAGATGTACAGGAGGTAGTCCTTTCAACATGCTATCAGGAGCCAGCAGAGGAGAACAGAAAGGGTCTTTGACGACCGGAGAGCTCTCCACCTTCATTTCGGTGAGCTGCTCTGTGCGCAGAGGTTCGAAACCCAGGGGGAACTCCCGCGAGTACTCCAGCTCCGATCGGTCGCCTTTGGCAGGGGCTGCTATGGCCACTGAAGAAAGGTCGATGGACGTGGACGTCTCTGTATACTTGGAGAAGACGGCAACATCTTCGGCCTACGATACAAAAAGATAATTCGGCTGTGAGCAGTCAAAAAAATATCGATAATAATGAATAAAATCATTTGAAACATAATCAATGTGGCAAAACCACGCACGAGTATAAATAAACCATGACACACAGCCGAGAAGGCTCCATTTCAGGGAGAAAATACATATGGATTATTTTTTTTAGATCACATTTGCATGCTAGACAGCCACTCATCTCTACTGACAAGCGTAAAAATGGTATACCAGGATAATCTGTAATACCTCGCCTGCACTGCTGCAACAAAAACTACAGTATAACCAAACTACGAATGATATCTATGCATATATACATAATGAATGATATTCCTAATGTACATGTGATGAACAGTGACATACAGTGTTGTCAGAGGCCAACTGGGCTCTGCGGGGAGCACAACTGTTGCAGGATCCCAAATCCAGGCAGGTCTGACTCTTTACTGACAACTTCCTGCTATCGACCTCTGGTGGAACAGGGGGGTCAGCGTGAGGAGAAGAGATGGATGCCTCCGAAATGCTCTTCCTCACCGATTCTGAGATTTAGAAGAGAGAGAAGAGAAAAGGAGGACATTGGGCAGGAATAAAAATTGCATGAAATAGAAAGCAAAGTTGTCATTGGGGAAGAAATGCATCAGTAATTGGACACAACCACATTTATTCATTCAGGATTCAAGTATAAGTCCTCTGGCTGACAGCCAGCACCTAAAAGCCCAAGATGAATATTAAAACATATACAGTATCTGGAAGAAATGACAAGAGTTGGGTAGAGAATAACTCAAACAGCGCTGTGACGACGTTATCGTTAATCTACCCCACATGACTGGTCTCTTCAAACTGATACCTTTCTCCATCTCAGCACCACAAAGGTCTTTTAATAACACACACTCGGCGAAGGCATTCTCATTAGTTTTAGCTTAGAGCTGTGGGGGTGTCAGCTAGCTAAAAGGACGCCAGGGAAATTACAATTCTCCAGCAGATTTATGAAGGCTACAATTAAAAATTACTGTCAATATCCTGGGCCTTTGATAAGGCGAAGTGATAGAAAGGGAAAATTGGGTGTGTTGACCCCTTTATTTAGTATTCCTTTGGCATTCACCAAGTAAAGCTAGACAACAAATTGTTGCATTTAGAATCTTGCATATTCTGGGTTCATTTCATGAACACACACACACACAAACACACAGCTAGTGTGGTATACCAGTGACTGCAGGTGTAGTCTCTGCAGCTGTGCTGGAGGAAGCTGAGGCTCTGTTAGTATCCAGAAAAGAATGGATCCAGTTAGAGGCACCCTGTCTGAAATCCCTGAGGAACAACGCCGTATCTCTCTTCACCAGGCTAAGCGTGCCCGTTTTTTCGACCTGGGTCTCGGTCTGCGGCTGACTGCCTGGAGAAGCAATGACAAAGCAACAAAAGTAGATGAACGACAACGTCTTAGTGATATGTAATTAACCTATTCTTGAAAGGTGAGGAGATGATAAAGTAGTAATGGAAGGCAGATAAGAGAAAGAATAAAAGCACGGAAAAGTCAACAACAGTGGAGCACAACGGTGACAAGTCGGGAAAATTGAAGGGCTTAATTTAGCTGGTAAGAGGCAAACAATGATTTAAATAACTAAACAAAAAACCTGCCTTTACTTTAAATGCCTTCATATTCCATTATTGAATCCGTTTGCCCTTTGTCAGGGTCTTAACACGACTTTATACTGTGTAAGACATGTTGTGCAGTGCAAACTGATAATAAAAGCTGATCACTGTTGTGTTTTTTGCTATCCAGCAGTGGCAAAACTTCAAGGTTCACTCCGACTCCGGCTGAACTACTCGTCAGATATAAGATGAATGAACACTGTCATGAAAATTCTACAACACGTGGCGATAACAAAATGAATAAAAGGGAACTTAGTCGATACTGTGGTTTCTCAGCACCCCCACTACACAGACTTAGGCAAATGACTCAGGCACAGGCGGAGGAAACGAAATACTTGTGGTGCCATTGTGTTTTTGCTGCTGGTAAGGCTGGGCGTCTATTTTTCATCCAAATCGGAGAATATACACACACAGACACACACACCTGCGTAGGCACTGAGACACCTGGAGAGCACACTGAGAGGCAGCAGGGGATCCATAAGTGTTAGCAGACGGGATGGAGACGCGTAGGCAGTCAGCAGGGTAGCCGGGTAGGCTGCAACGATAGCATCTGGCATTCGCACGCCGTAGGCAGCTGCACGCATGGATGTTGTCACGCACAAGTTGCCTCCTGCGCTGTCACCAACCAGACACACTTTTTCTCCAGTCCAACCTTGGGAGTTGAAAATGGAACACAAAAACAAAAGATGGAAATAAATAAAAAATCGAATCGAAAAAGAGAGAAATCCTCCGAGGTCTTCACAAAAAGACTACCCAGCGTGTGGTTTTGGAGGCAGCTGATGGTTGCTGTTTTTTCTACCATATTCCTTTTTACAATGCTGTAATTGGTAATTTGATAGCATGTCTCACTATGATTTTTCTGCTGGAAGAGTGAATGTCACAATTTGTCATTACGCAGGAGAAAACACTGCTTAAGCATTATTTTTTACAAAGACTCAAGGGATAGTTATAGGGAGATAGAGGAATCCAAGTAATTAAAAATCAAGGACCTTAATTTGGAAAATTCGATTTTGGTCTCTGTTCATCTGTTTTAAGAAACTCATTTTCTTTCCAGGATTAATATACAAATAATGGAAAGTGCACAAAGAAAATTTGATGTTCGTGGTTTAGCATCATCTCTGTTAACTTACCTAGCAGGTGGTGGTTCCTCAGAGCCCAGCAGTAGGCATAAAAACATTCCTCCAGGGCCCTTGGGAAGGGGGCCTCGGGAGCCAAAGAATAGTCGACCGAGAGGATTGGAACGCCCAGTTCCTGGGACCAGCTCTTCAAGTACGGCTACACAAGGCGAAAAAAGAAACATGGCAAAGAAGCTATGTCACTATAAAGCGATAAACAAACCTTTTTCACAGTTGTCAAAAGGGAAAAAAATAACCGGCGTTAGAAATATGTGAGGATAAACACGAAACAGTAGGAGGCAAATGTGAAAGCTACGTCCACTGACGTCAACGGCTCGGTTTATGGCTTACTGTCAAGAGCAAAGCAGCCAAGCATTGCCCTCAAACTCATCTCTATATCCTTTTTGCTCACAAATTGAACATTTTACGTATGGATGGATTTCTATTAAAAAATTGAAAATATTACTAAATATCAAATGCTTGACTTCAAAACAAAACGGTGACCTCGAAATGACAGACACAAAAACCGTTTGCAAAATATGTCTTCCTTTCTGTCATTTTTATTTTCTCCCTGCAGAGCTTTGACAGTTTATCACTGAGTCTGTGAAGAATGACAGCCCTCCGTTCACAACACAAAACTACTGCGAAAACAATACTAAAACAGCGACACTGCCTACAGACACTTAACAGGAAAAAAGATCGCAACCTGCAAGATCTCAACGGGGATACATTTTTCCTAATTTGTTAAGCCCTTTGTAAAGAGGCGGCACATTATTTACCAAAAGTGCCACTGTCAAACGTAAACGTGGACAATGCAAGTGAGACAGTGAGAAAAGCTGTACACCACAAGAGGGCCGTGGAAAAACAGAGAAGCGACACAGTCCGTTCAAAATGTAACAATTGCGGGCTGCTAGTAAGTGTTAGGCAATGAATTGAAGTCATGGCGCAATGGAACCCTTTCTACTTTGTGCCAATCAGGCAAAAGTTCAAGGTTTCATTCTGCATTAACAGTGACATCTGCTGGCAAACGGACATGAAAGCAGCGTTTTGAACTGTAAAGGTGGAGGACAGGAACCATGATGAGATAATAAACTGTAGAAGTAGGTGTTGCAGAAGCATGTTAACACTGATTATATAAATGGATGCTGCACAGATCAATCTGATTAGGAAAACAATGATCAATTTGTGCTCAATCAGTGTGTTAATTTAGACTTAATTCGTTCCAAACGCATCAGCTGAAACATCTTGTGAGTGTGAGGATGTGATATATACTCTGTGAGTGCACACATTTATTTTTTCATATCAAAAAGGATTAAGAATTTACTTCTGCAATGGAGCATGTCATGAAAAATAAAAGCAGAGGGGAGAGGAGAATAGTCTGACAAGTTTTCCATTAGTGCCCAGGGTAATCGCTTGCTGTGGTGTTATACACTTCTCCATTAATTCAACATGACAGCTGTGTTCACACCCTCCTTCTATTGCTTTTCATTCTAAGCTGGTACGGAGCTGCAGATCAAGGCCGCCGTGGACTTAGTGATTTCACAGTCCTGAACGAACTAGAAGGAGCTTGCGTGCACAAATAGAATGAGTTACGAGCACCAGCCATGACATTAATAAACTAGAACAGCACTTGGAGTGCGTAGAACAACGCCAAGCAGCTCAGTTCCCTGCATATTGTGACATACGCCCAAAACAACCTTGTGCGTGTCTTGATGATGGAAAAAAATAGCAAATTAACAGACGCGCAACAAATCCGGAAGGTGAAATACAGCTTGTGTCTACGGTATTTATAAGATTTTTATCACCGTGTTAATTTTTGAGTCAGACATCAATGAAATGTATTGATGGGTGCCATCTCACCTCATGGGACTTGGAGGTTTGGGCCACAAATCCTCCGCCATGAAAGTGGATGACGATGCAGGGAGACGAGGGGAGCCGCTTGGTCTTCAGCCCCAGTGACAAAGAGATGGCTCCCCCCTCGGCACGGCAGAGAGCCAGCAGCGTCTCGCTGTCCTGGAGAAAGAGAGTTAAACAAAGAGTGAATACAGTTAGAAAAATGGCTGACTGCGTTTAAGGGTTTACAACACAGCCGCAATGTTTTCATCTGTGCCGTTGATGATTGGCAGCAAAGGTCCTGAGGTGGCGGGACTGACCAGCTTCTGACCAGAATGACTTCATTCTTACAGAGTCCAACTATAAGTGGTGCAAGTCATTTACACGGCAAATACAGGCTCTGATTTCGTTTTACGAAGCTTTAGTGAGCCACTTGAATGTGATGAGAAGAATGAATTGACTACCTGTCCTTCACGCAAGTCATACGAGATGAGCCTCATCAGAACTGGAGCGATGCCGATGTGAGCCGAGGGCGGAGCTATGGTCACAGATCCTCTGTGGTTGCCTGCCAGAGGAAGGTCAAAGGCCACAGGGGGCACGGAGAGCGCCCGGTTCACCTTAACGTGGGTGGATGTCATACTGGCAAGACTCTGGAGGATGAGAGATAATGGAGAAAAAGACAGCGAATTGAGACGACCAGGCAGTAAAGAAAAAGTTACAGAGCCAGGCAAAACACTGGGGAGAAAAAGAAGTAGATGAATAAATCATGAACCCCGCTGACTAAATTGAATTCCATTCTATTATACCCAACGTCCTTCGAGCCAAAATGCATGATGATGGAAGCTACGCTTGGAAGAAGTAAGTTGAAATATTCTTGTCAGTAACAAATGAAAGACACAGCGCCAGAATAGCCTGGTGTAAAAGCTAACTCGAACAGTAAAAGAAAGGCAGAGCATGTGTCCGCATAAAACCTGGACATTCTACTCACTGACAAAACTTCGGTTTCTGTAATGTTCCAGAACGTCTTCCAGAAATGGACGTCCAGGTTTTGGGTGAGGCGTTCGAATTCTGTACCTCTCAATTCTGGGTCAATGGCATACTTCCCTGAAGTAAAGAAAGAGCTTGCTGCAACGCCTGCAGAGAAGAAAAATGTGACTTATGCAGGTGAGAAAAAAGTCAGATTGGAAGAGGAACAGAGAAGTGGCTGGACGTAAATTCAAAAAAGGAAGTCTAGCTGTAAGGGAAATTGGTCCAAAATCAAATAAAACAAAAAGGCCACGGACAGAAATATACACTTAAAGATGCTATTTTACACAGCTAACATGGAGCTCTAGAAAAGCCACCTAACAAAGGGTTCCCTACTCTGGGCTGATACTAGCGGCATCCGTTACACTCACCATATGGTGCAATACCACCTGCATCCACTAGGGTCCAGCACAAAGCATACACAACCATGAAAATAACAGTCATCCTTAAAAAGATTAAAACATTTAAATGACACGTTATTGGCGTGCCATTGTTATAATCCCTGCCCCTTGGGATTGCAAAGAAAAATGCATCCACAATCCTAGCAAGTAGAATGAAAAAGGCACAAAGTCCCGAGGAGGACGACTGGATGGAAAGCGTTCAGTTTAGCAGAAGATACGGGTGCCTACAAGATGATGCTAACCTATTCCTGACTGATGACGTTTGTAGTTCTCTCCGAAAGCCACAAGGCCGATAGCGAGGGTCTGGAGACAGGGACGAATGGCTGGGGTAAACTGGAGAGAAGGACAGACAAAAGCTGTGTTTAACCACAGGTATTAAGGACAAGTGATGAAAAAAAATCAAAGATTCGAAACATCTGAAACATTTAAGATGAAAAGATCAGCTAAAAACTGCTGCGGTTTATATTAGAGAAACAGTATTTACTGATTACACACAAACTAACCCAAATTATGAAAAAAAAAAAAAAAAAACAACCCAAAAAACAAAAAAAAAGTGTCATTAGGCCACTTCCTGCAACGGTTTTTCATTTCACCTGAAAGCCGAGACAGCGGCCATAGAAGCAGCCTTTGTGCATGGTCGAATATTCGCGGACGAAACTCTCGCTGAGACCGCTTTCATCCTGGAAAAAGAGGTTGCCGTGGCTGTTGTCGTGAAGCATGCGCTGAGCCAAGTACAGCAGGGCGCGCAGCTGGCAAAGGGCGTTACAGTAAGCCTCCATTTCCCCGGCGTTGTGCGCCAGGCGAAAAAAGATGCTGCGGCGGTTTGCGGCAATGTAGCGTCCCTTCTGGATAATGTGGAGAAGGCAGCAGCGCACCACCTGCGAAAAAGAAAGTGCCAGAAAACCTTTTTAGCGGTGTTTGACGTCTGCCGCACCTACGCGCCAAAGCTGATCAAAGCACGACACGGTACTTGTTACCAAAGTTTAAACTGCATCTGGTTTGTTCTTTTTTTTTTTTTTTACGCAGCCAACTTAGGGGAACGCGTGACAGAATTTATAAACACTAGCGCTTAAAAAAACCAGCGTGTTTAGGATTAGTAAAAATAGCACTGTGCGGATGAGGATTATACATGAGGCAATCAAAAGACCTGAAAACAGAACAGGGTTTATTAGCTGCGCGCTCGACGCCGACTGCAGCCGATTAACACAGTGATGCTTCGTCAATACTTACAGAAGATGAAGGACGGGGAGCAGCGCACGGAACAGATACATGATTTACACTCCGAGTTATTTATCTAACCTAATTCTAAGTAAAATCAATTGGAAATAGAGTGAAAAATGTTATTGGTACTTTGGGAACACAGTCAGATCTCAGAGGTTCCCGCGTGCCGCTGCCTACCTTGACTAATGAACGATAGCCATTGGCGGGGATGTGCGGGTCAAAGTCAAAATGGTGGTAGACGGAGGCGAAACCGCAGACGACCGGCTCCAAGCAGCGAGCGTGCTCCTGGATTAGGTTCATCACCTCCACCAGCCGACGCGCCGCGTCCCCTTGGGAGCTCTTGACTCCTCCTGAGAAAAAAGTGGCGTTTTCTTCGCACACGCCGTAGAGAGCCGCGAACACTGCGTTGGTGTCCATCACTGGAAAGAACGAGACGGAAAGGTGAGACGACAAAGCGAAGCTGAAGAACGGCAGCACCTGCGGAGCGTGTCCGGGTCTCTAGGGGTAGATTTCTTTAGGTCCAGTCATCCCTAACACCTTGAATAAGACGCATCGAATACATTCTAAAAAAAATAAACATTCCATCCACGGCGGACTGTCCAATATGCTCCACAAACCTGGCGTGAACGCAACCTGACACTAGCTTCCGAAGTTAGATGCGGCTGGAATGAGCTCCGCTCTTTTTGTCATCCGATATCCTCGTTCCCACAATGTCAGGAAACTAGTCGGTACACTGCGTACCGGGCTGAACGCAAGCAGGCCTCGACAGCTTCGACACCAATAAAACTGTTGCTACAGAGCGAATATCGATGGGTAGATACCGACAGAATCAGCTGATGGAAGATTTTTGTCCTGTGAATGGACCAGTTTTCTCCTTTTTGGCTTTTTTTTGTGTGGCTCTTCAGAGCGTCGGTGGAGAACAGGAACCGTTTCATAACCAGCTCCCAGCTGCAGCATCAGCTGCTTATGCAACTAGAATAAAGAAGCCCGGGGCCTCGTTTGGTCCCATGACTCGAAAGTCCAGACAGAAACAGAAGATTTGGCAATGTCTTTTTTTTTTTCCTCCCTACTGTACTTCCTCACTCTACAACAACAGCGCAGCTATCATTTGGCCATTCTGTGGTTCACACACACACACACACTGTTTTGCTGCTAAATTATGCCCTCAAACCGAACTGCAGCTAAATCTAAAAGCAGTCAAGATTTTTTTTTTTTTTTTAGTTTTTTATCATGTCGGAGTTCAACAAAAACTAAAACAGAAACTACAGATTTAAATGTAGTTCCCAAAATGTAAATCAAAGCCATAACTCAATGTCTAAAGACGTCAGTGGCTCGAAAACATAGTAGATTACAGCAGATACAAATCAGTGGAAAGCACACTTCTGTCTCACTGCAGTCGTAAAGAAAACGCAGTCTTAATGCAAAACTCTGCAAGTTTACGCACCAAAATAATCATTCTCTCGGACAGCCTGGAGAATGACGCGGAGCTGTGAAGGTTTTCTGATTTTTCTGATACACGTAACTAGCATAGCTATCACCTGGCGTGGATTTCGGATTCAAAACAGGACACCTCCGCCCCGACGCTTCCGGCAGCGCCACACCGCATCTGGATGTTCCGACGGATGAGAGTAAGTAATAAAGTCTAGTCACAAACACACCACAACTGTGTGGCAGACACACCCTACGGAACAGGGCTTTGCAATTGAATAAAGGGAGGTTCCGCTGTTGAAAGGCCAGAACAAAAAGGTGGAGCTAGTTACCGTTGTCTGAGTTCAAGATTGCCTCCTTGTCTGTTTCCTCTCTTCCACGAAAGCGGTTTTTAAAAGGAAAAAAGAAAGGCAGAATGAGAAAGACAGACAGAGAGAGACAGCGATGTGTGTTTTCACCGCTCTCCGGCCCCGATAAAGCAGCTCCATCGTCGGCAATAACCGCGCAGGCGTTTTCTCCTTCATTTCTGCTCGTCCTTCCCTTCTGACTTTTAACAGATCTCCAGATTTGTCAGGTGATCCACCCAGAGTGATGTTCTGTCCTGCTATTGGTGGACGCGTCTGCAATATTCCATGACCTCCAGTACAATTCGCTCTTCCAGCAGCGTTATTGGCAGGAACACGGTGGTGAGCCGTGACGATAACAATCAATACATTCTTTTAATTCAAATGGATTTCACCCTTCTATCCAATATCTCTGGTTAGGCACCAGCAATAACTTACGTAACAATTATCTTATTGGCCAACATGTAAATAAACATACTCAGGCTTAAATATCCATGGTTTTTTTGTTTGTTTGTTTAGTTTTTGTCTTTGGGTGCATGATTCAGAGTACAACATACTTTTCCTTTGGCTATACTTGTGCCCAACGCCGTCTATTAAACAGCTTTTATGCAGCGACGATAAAAAACATTTTAGTCAAACGTGTGAGTAGGAAAGAAACACAAAGACAAAGAAATACATAACGCATGTTTACTATTACTACTTATAAGTTTGTTCATGCCAGGACAAGCTCTCTTTATCTGTTAAGGGCTTTTAAGGGCTTTGGGATTCTTCCTCTTAACGAGATCATTTCTCGTTCTGTGGCTGAAATCACGAGAATAAATCCTACATATTGGCGTAAATCAACACACCTAACCACAAAAATCACAACAAACCAAACTACACAAAGATTTGCCACCGTTGTAAAAAGAAAAGCCTGTTTTTTATTAGTCCTACATTTGTTTAAGACGGGTTATCGAGTGTTCTGTGCTCAAACCATCACTAGGAACAATACTGCGCAAACCAAGAAAACATGAGCATGTTTATTTACTTTCACGGGAAAAATAAACATGTTGGACTAGTTCTCCTTACAGTACATGAGTGAGATGACCTTGAGCGACCTTCTAATGTCAACGTGGGAAAGTTTTTGAGTTCTTTTTTTTTCAACAGCCCTGTTCTGCTGCCTTAGCGCAGGGGTGGGCAATTATTTTGCCTGAAGGGCCACATTGGGTTTTAGATCTTGATGAAGGGGCCGGCCAATTGAGGATTGGAGGTTAACTGAAAATTGTGCTGGATAGATTATTAACATGTTAGACTATTAACATGGACTAGAACATGTTAGCATGCTAGGTGAATAGGGGGTTAAACTTCTTTCTAACCAGTCAAGCTGACAACTTTCTTAATTTGGTTTGCGAAAACTTGTTGTAAAGGCTCAGCGGGCCGGATTAAACAGCTCATCGGGCCGGATGTGGCCCCCGGGCCTTAGTTTGCCCACCTCTGCCTTAGCGGAACCTTCGGGCAGGGTTGCCAGGTCCGAGCGCAAATCTGGAGCCAAAAAAGGTTGAGGAGTATATTTAAACGGAGTTGAACTGAAAGTCCAAGAATGTCGCAGTGTGGACGGCGTTGAACCTTGCCAGCCATCGTCCATCCGCAGCCCCACACAGGCAGGAGGGATCTGGGCTCTGGTGGTTCCTCTTTCGGACCAAATGGGACAACAGGAAACCGGGAACAATAGGAAAACTATAGGAAAACTCTGGCATCCTCTTTTACTCACAGAGCATCTGATTTAACCTCAAACGCCAAGAATCATCTATAGGACAGTTTCACTGAGTTTCAAAGTGGTTGGGCTGTTTTCCTTCCGTTCGCCGTGTGTTTGTCCCCCCGCGTTAGTCTTCATTCATGTCGCTGCTGACACGGTTCCTAATCGATTTAAGCTTCGTGCAACCTACGACGCTACTCTGGGGGTAATCTTTTTGCAATCTCCCTCTCCACTTGTTCGCCTAGCTAAGCGTGGAACAACGTTACCTGATCCGGTGGGTCCAATCCGCGTCACCAGCTGAGACGGGGCACAAAACGTCAATCGGTGGATCAAGCGAAGGTTAAAAAAATATATACCGGGATGCAGCAACAGCGTTTATTAAAGGTAAACAGAAAGCTTTTATGACAGGCTACTTGGAACTACAAACAACCAAAAGAGGGTTTGCGATCCTATAAAAAAAAGAACCAAGGAACCTACGAGATCTAACAGATCCCGGTGGGTACATTCCTTCCTGGAGATGTTTGGCTAGTCGGGAGTAGCTAATGTTGCTACTTCAATAACGGGGAAAGGCGACGCTAGTAATGACAGAGAAAGCGACGGGGGGCTGTGACGACAGAGAAGTAGAAACTTACCCACGGGTCCCTCTTTGAGTTTTGAAGACCTTCGCCCATTCACATTTTTTTCTAATCTGCTATTTCCACCACTTTTCTTGCCTGACGCCATCTTCACCCCCTCCGTTCACGAGCCCCCTCTGTCATCTCTCTCATACCTGCCTGCCTTGGTGCGAGCTAAGTCCCGCCCCCACCAAAAAAGGAGGCCAACGACTGGTTGCGTCAATACAGCAACCAATCACAGCGCTGGATATTTGTTAGGCACCGCCCTTGTTATAGTAGCAAAATAATCTGCTGTTTGGTAAACACATGACTGTAGTTTATTTTTTAAAAAGCCACTTTATTAGTTGACGTAACCGATAAAAAGTAAATGAATGTGATTATCGTGGAGCCAAGCACATAGATTTTTTGACACTCAAGATGTGTCAGACGGAACTCATTGCTTAGCGTGGACATTGCCAACGTCAAAACCAAGTGATTTTGGAAATCAGTAAGTAGCAAATAAAAGAAAAGGCAGACAGACACACAAAATCGTTTTCCTCAGGGTTTCTCCAGCTGGAACCCATCCTCGTGTGAAACGTTGCACACGTCCTGGTACGGGCCTCGGTTTGGGGAGCGTTCGATCTGATCGTACTTCGGACAGCACTCGTCCAGGTTCAGGCCCTTATGGACGGAAGAAACAACGAGTTCAAACATTTAGGAGAGGCGTAAAACATGTCTGCATGTTTTAGAAGCCCGTTCGTCATGAGCGCGCTGAGGACGGTCACCTGATAAATGTTTTCGGTTTCTTTGGCCACTTTCTTCTTCTCCAATTCGTTTTGCCTCTTCTTCTGTGGGAGAGAAGCACAGACGCCACTCAGGGTCGCAGTCAAAGTCAAAGAATTGCTGGAGGGAATTGAAACGCCCAATTGTTTGGGCAATTTTCAATTGAGAAACATCAGAATTTACGCACGGAAACGCCTCGACGCCGCGTTTGGGTAATGGGAGCGAATACTTGGCCGACTGACCTGGCAGAGAATGGTGGTAGCAGGCAGAAGCACACACAGCAGCAGCAAGATTCCCTCAATGGTCAAGATCTTGTTTTTGGTCTTCTCAGAAAGGTCCAACGTCTTGTTTATCGGTACTAAACACACAAGAATCTGGTGATGATGATGATCATCAGGATGATGATGATGATGATGATGAAGCAGTTGTGGCATTTGCTACTTATAGTTTATCAAGACTGTTTTAGAATCATAGTAGGATTAACATTTCAGAACTTTAAGCTGGGCATACATTTCCTAAACTATAGGGTAAATAATTCGTAGTATTGTGAGCATATGGGATTAGTGGTCAACTGAATCAGGCTGTTGTACGTCTAATCCCCACAATTTATGACGCACAAGGGGACATTTCTGAGGAATAAATGTTCCCACCCAATCATTTCATTGCAACTTGGTTTCGTCTGGTTTGAAATTTACGAAGCAGGAAAAACTGCGCTTGAAATATGCGAAAATGCTGCGACGGACGCAGCCGCTGGGCAGCCTGAGGTCACTGGGATTTATGGCTTATAAGGTGTTAGCGGCGCTTATGGAGCTAAACTTTCTCCGGCTCTCCCAGTTGCTAACGGCAACAAGGCCAACACTTACTGTAGACATGCAGGAAGGTGCCGTGGGAGAAAATGTCGATTTTGCTGTTGTTTAGAAAACACTGGTACAGCCCGGAGTCGTTCAGCTGGGCCGAGGCGATCTCAAAGGTGCTGTGGCACTGGGTTCCACACTGTTCTTCAGTGGAGCTTGAAAATGGCATGACTTGGATGTCCATGGTTTCGTTTTTGCTTGTAAACCTGAACCAGGTCACCATTAATGAATCGTTGAAGGACCAGCTGCACTTCAGTTTAGTCGAATCCTCGAGCCGCACCTTCTGAAAAGGCTGATCTGCCCCCAGCTTCACCTCCACCGGGGCCACAGCCACTACGCAGGAAAGCAAACGCTGTTAAAAACATTTACACTACCTGCCAGTTGTCTGATAACAAAAGAGGGGAAATAAAAGATAACATCCTTCAAGAGGAGATGTGGTTCATTGAAGCAGAGCTTGTGAGTAGCTAAGCATGGCTCAAACCAGAGGTTTACTATCGCGGTCTATCTCAGGTGTTTGTCAGGGCTCTTTTAAAACACTCCTCTGCTGGTCATGCAAACGGTTTTTGTCCAGTCGAAAAGCCTCCATTTGCCCCCAGTTCAAATGTCTGGGGTGATGTCAAGAGGTGCCCCTTCGGCCCTTTCGGATGTTTTTCATCTACCTTTTTTAAAGCAGTTTAACCCTCATCACAACACAGGACGTGAAGATTAATCTGGCTTTAATAAAGGTTCATTTTTTGATCCAAGATCTTCTCTCGCAGCCCGTGCCGCCGCACGCGTTCATCTTTTGGACGAAGAACCCGCGTGGACGATGGCTGGACAGTCCCGGTGTTTTTGTGTAGAACTATTTGAACCCGTGACCGTGGCACCTTCGGGCATCTGGAAGTTGCAGCCGAGGTCAAACCAGACTTGCGAAGGCCTGGAATCATCTCGCCCACGGCAGATTTGTTTTGATACCTCGACTGTCCTTGCATGCGGAAGCCGTGCCAGTTCATCCTGAACTCAGACGTGGTTGATGAATTGAACAAAAACGTCTCAAGTTTCGACATCGTCTGGGCTCCCCAGAATCGTGCAGGACAACCTCCACACACTGAAGGCGGCATAAAAACCATTCTCCATCTTATTCTCCATCATCTACCAAACAACTAATTTTGGTGATCTGAACAATTGCCGAAAAGAGAAAAGGTTTAACGACCAATATGTATGAAGATGTAAATAATACAAGTATACCTATGAACTTTAACACGTTATAGGCCATCTCCCTCGATACAAAAACACCACGCATTACGTGTCAGTGACAGTTTTAGACGGAGAACCTGAAACACGGTTGAGCCATCTTACCGACAAGGCCGCAGAGGAGAAAGGTTGTGAGCATCCACATCGCGTTTGCGAAGGTTTCATCCACAGGCTTAAAAACCCTTTCTTATCTCTCTGAGGCAGGTCTGACTGTTGATTCCGCACCAGCCCCCGCTGTTGTTTTCTTCCTCAGATAGGATTTATGCTCCACTGACTTTGGATGGTCCCTCATTTGCATTCGATCTCTCTGCACGCAGTGAGCCAAGACCCTGTTGTCCATCGTCCTACGTGGACAAGGGGGCCTCGTTTCCTCCACGCAGTGCATGCGGACGCGTACAGCGGCTCGGGTAACGTTATAACACGATTACTACAGAACTGCAAAAAGATCAAAAAAAAAAAAAAACCCAAGACATTATTTCCCCAATTTATTAAAAAAAAAAAAACAAACAAAAAAAAAACCAAAAAACCCCAAAAGAACGTACCACCGTAGTTCCAGAAGTTTACATCCTTAAAGAGCCTCTCATACATTAAAAACCCAAAGCCAAATACAGCTGGTTTATGATTTGTTCCAATGGCAGATGCTTGTGAGACAGTGAGAGTGGTTTTTGGGGTTTTTTTTTTTTTTTTCCAAGAAACACACTCTCGGCTCACTGGGACAGGGTTTTTTTTTTTTTTTTTCTTAAAAGATCGCGTCTGCAGAACTAAGAGCACTTTACAAAGAAAAACCCCTTAATGGTGACAAAAAAAGAAAAGGCACTCCGCTATAAATACAAGCGCTATACATGTTTGCTTGAGGGGGCGGCGGTGGCTGGCGGTGTTCCGGCGGTGTTCCGTCAAGCTGTGAGGTGGTTTCATTTGCAGTTTGGCTGTTTCTAAATGTAACGCGATATATTCGGCAAAACGAGTGAGTTCGTGATTAACATATCCTGTTGAGAAATGCTCATCAGTACATCAATTCAAAAGCTTGACGAGAAAAAAAAAAAGAGAGATAACGTTGAAAGAAAAAATTCCCAAAGTCATTCTTTTCCCATGGTAAATAAACCTGGTGAAGCTGGGTGGATTAAAAAGGTGATCATGCTACGAGTTTCACCAATACGCTGGATAAAAAAAAGGAGGTAACATTTATTCATGCATTCTTTTGCTTCTTCACCTTCAAATTGGCAGCAAATGTCGTTTTGATCATGAAGCCGAGGGGAAAGAGATGGCACTTTAACAACGGAATTATGGTTTCCATGTCATATTAAAGCTTTGGGATTTCTTTTCGAATTTCTCTTGACGTCCACCAGACACCAGGAATCGCTTGTGATGATCGGTGGGAGGATTGTTGCAAAGTCACTGCAGCCGTCATTCCTTGGGATCCCACGAGGCCGGGGAAACCAGTAACCGCCACTTCCACCGAGAACCAACAGGTTTTTCCTGCTCCTGCTGTGGAGGTTAAACGAGGCGAGCTGTGGAATCCAGCACGCAGTCGGAGCGCCTCGAGAAACGACGGCTTGAATGAGGATTTCAACAAGATGCTCTGTTCGGCCTCTCGGTCCTGAGCGCAGCCGCGGTCGCGTCGCTGAAGCAAAGTCGGAACAGCGGCGACTTTGCTCGTCGAGTTTCGATCAGGAATGACGCCGGCAGTCGTCGGCAGTTGCTGCGTTTGCAGCGGCGTGCTCGTAAGTCCACCCCAATCTCATGATTTCAAATCAATCTTCATCCTCTAACTCCTCCGCTTTGACTTATGTCCTCTGTGTCTGCTGCACCATCCACAGCTGACCCCCCCCCCCAAAAAACACACTGTTGTCCGTTTCCGTGTGTAGACTCAGTTCTGTAACAGCTTCATCCACGCGAGGCAACTCTGAACTTAGAGGAATAAATAAAACTCCAATTTTAAACAGCATTATTACCTATAGCGCTACTACAGGAGAGGGAGGGGGCGAGAGAAAGAGAGAACCATTTGTTTTCTGTGATCTAATAACGGTAAGAACCAGCAAGCACATCTGCTGTTTAAAAAAAAAAATGTGTAACACACATACACACACATTCAAGCATGCATTTCCTTATTCCGAGGGCTGCCTACACGAAGCCCAGCTTGGAAAGACTAAACGCAATAAACAAATTTAGTAAAAACAGTGAGATCAGAAAAAAAAAAAAGTGCATCTCTGTGGTACTTTGGTATAGACATGAAATGACACTATATACTGTTTATCTCAGCAGTAGTATTCTAATACATATTTAATCAAATGCTACATTGGCCACTAAAAGGATCCACCTGATTATAGTTATCTCTGCAAGCATATAGAGGATTTCTTATTTTCTGTACATCTGTTAATGGAATTACTGTAAATTGCTTTTCCGGCGTGCATGTCTCTGGTGTGCGTATGTGTGTTACAGCACATCACAATCAGAACAGGGAGCATCTCTCTGTCACAGCAAAAACACTATTTCTTTTTTTTTTTCCTTTGGGAGCCATTAGAGAAAAATCACAACTTTTTTCGTTTCCTTTGCATAGTTGTTTGCCGTACGCGCACGTCACATGGACGAACGACTGCCCTCAAATGCAGCCACAGTCTTTGCGGGGGTTTGAAGAGGATTCCAGGGAGGCCTCTGAAAGCACATTCGGCGTTCAAAAAACCGGCACCAGAAGTTTCTGCAAAAGATTAAAATCAGAGTCAGTAAAAATAAAGTCAGTCATAGGCATGTAAGCTGATAACGGTATTAATGAGACTTGCAAGGAACTGAAAGTCCTAAAAAATAGTTACATACTTTGCAGGAAATGTGCATCTTAAACTGCAACCTCTTACGCTAACGCTAACTTTACGTGCAAAAATTAACCATCGCTTTTGAATCAAGATTGAGGTGATGCGAAACAATCCATCAGAGGGAATGGGGACTACTACTTGCGTTGCCTAAGTTTAGCTTTCCATTCCCTTAAATTAAGATAATAAGATAAGAGTCAAGATAATAAGATATGATCATTTTCATTACAGTAATGTTATACATGTGTATACTGCCCCTACAACATCCAGCGGTACTGCATCGGTAAGTCACTATATACAGTACATATACAGTGAACCCTCGCTATAACGCAGTTCATCTTTCGCGGCTTCGATGTTTCGCGGATTGTTTAATGCAGTTTTTTTTATGCTTTTTTTAACGGCATATTATGTTCTGCATCCTGATTGGCTAAGGGACTGACGAACGTGTACAGTCTCCGCGCCTCGTCTCTGTACAGCTTGCCAAATTCACGTTTGCAAATTTTCTCCACGACAAAACCCACAATGTTGATGAAACCTTCTGCACCGGCAAAGGCACCTGAGAAAGCGTCCAAAAGGAAGAGAAAGGTGCTAAATATTGCAGAAAAAGTCAAACTTCTGGACATGTTGAATGAAGGTAGACGATAGGCGGCTGTCGGGCGCCACTACGGAATAAATGAATCTTCGGTTCGTTCCATAAAGAAGGTGGTCTTTGGTTTCTTTGTATAGTTCAGTATTGTTTAATACCTGTAAGAAATAAAGCTGACTACATCGCGGATTTCGCCTATCGCGGGTTCTCTTTGGAACGTAACCCCCGCGATAAACGAGGGTTCACTGTATACATACATATACATATATACATATATATATATGTGATTCCTAAATACACCTAGTGATGCTGTTCTTGGACACATCGTCAGTGATGTGTCCAAGTGATGTGTCCAACATCAGACCCCCTCACCCAGGCGACCCAACTGGGAGTGATCAGTTCCCGGCCTGTGTCCAAGAAGCGCTCGTCCACGGCTTGTCCCGCTGGATGATCCACAACCATTTTCTGGACGGCCCTCTCTGCAGGACCTCTGAGGCATCATGCAGATGGCTTTCCTCCTGCGCATGCCTGTGATGCCCAGGAGGCTAAAGGCCTTGCAGAGTGACCTCCCTGCAAAGCCCCTACCCCCAACCTCTATAGGCAGGCATCTACTGCGCCACCCTGCTCTGCGGCAATCCTCCACCAGCTCAGCGTACTTCCCTGCCTTCCTTTCATATGCTTCCTCCATTCTCTCCTCCCAGGGCACCGTCAGCTCCAGCAAGATAACTTGCTTGGACGACTGTGAGTGCAGAACAATGTCTGGCCTCAGGTTGGTTTCCACGATGTTTTCCGGGAACTTTAATTGTTTCCCCAGGTCAACCCTTAGTTGCCAGTCCCTTGCTGTTGCGAGGAGGCCTGGTTGGGCCCTTGGTTGGGTAGGAGGTTGTTCTCCGTCCCTGACGAACCTAACTCCGCGACCCAGTAAGGGGAGGCGCTTACTGCCATCCATGGCAGAGCTAATGGACTCAGCGATTGCCTTCAGCACCTGGTCATGTCGCCAGCGATAGCGACCCTCTCCGAGTGCTTTAGGACAGCTGCTGAGGATGTGCTCCAGGGTGCCCCTTCCCTGGCACAAGGGACATGATGGGGATTCCACCTTGCCCCACAGGAAGAGGTTTGATGGGCTGGGCAAGACGTCATAAACTGACTGGATAAGGAAGCGGATGCGCAGGGGCTCGGCCCTCCACAGCTCAGGCCATGAGATCTTTCTGACTATGGCCTCTTCCCACCTAGTCCAAGCGCCTTGCTGCCTCAGCCCCACCCACTGACTAGCCCGCTGTTCCTCGATACCAGCCCTCACTTCTAGTTGGACCTGATCCCGCCTTTCCTTGCCCTTGAGCCTGCTGAGGTGGGTGGTCGGTGTTGTTCCCAGGCCTGCACGGCCAGTCGCCACGGCTCCCACAAGCTCTTTGTGGAGCAGCCGTGATTCTGCCTGGTCCACTGCCTCCTGAGCCCTCCACCTTCTGCCAGTCCGCACCTCAATGCCGGTAAGAGCTACCTTGGGATCCTTGGACTCCCTGTACTGGAGAACTTCCCTCGCTCTGGTCACCATGAATTCCTCAGTCAGGCTGCTGAAGGGGAGTGTCAGCTTGTTGTTGTTGTTGCCATAAAGGGCATTGCTGCTTAGACTCCTTGGTAGTCCCAGCCAACGCCTGAGGCAGCTGCTGACCCTCCTCTCAAGCCCTTCCACGGTGGAAATCGGAAATTCATACACCAGCAGTGGCCACAGTATCCTAGGTAGGATACCATGCTGGTATACCCATGCCTTGAATTTCCCCGGAAGACCTGACTTATCGACCAACTTCAGCCAGAGCCCCAGCTGATCATTGGTTTCCCTGATGGAAGCGGCATCCTTTAAGGAGCCGTCAAACATTTTACCAAGGCTTTTCACCGGTTTCTCAGAGACTGATGGAATCTGGGTGCCTCCCAGGTAGAAGCGGAAGCGGTCGGTCACCTTCCCTGCCTTCAGGACTAAGGACCTAGATTTTCCAGGTTTGAAGCGCATGCGGGCCCAAGTCATAAGCCTCTCCAGGCCCTGGAGGATCCAGCGGCACCCTGGAACTGACATTGTTGTTACTGTCAGATCATCCATGAATGCTCTGATGGGGGGCTGGCGAATGCCTGACTTGGTTATGGGTCCTCTGCACTCTGGCTCAGCCGACTTGGCCAGCATGTTCATGGCCAGGGCAAATATTATCGCTGAGATGGTGCATCCAGTGATGATCCCTTTCTCTAGTCGGTGCCATTCGGATGTGACTATGCCTGATGTAAATCTCAGGTGAAAGCTGTCATAATAGTCCACGATCAGAGTCTTGATCGAACATGGGACATGGTGCCTCGCTAATGCCATTTCCACCAGCTTGTGGGATATGGAGCCACAAGCGTTAGCTAAGTCCAGCCAAAGAATGGCCAGGCTACCTCTCCCTACGCGCGCCTACCCTGATTAGTTGCGTCACCACGCCACAGTGTTCTAAACACACCGGTACCCCAGGGGATCCCCCACTTTTGCACCGAGGAGTCGATGTACTGGTTCTTTAGGAGGAAGTCTGATAGACGATGGGAGAGGATACTGAAGAATATCGTCCCCTCGACATTGAGCAGTGAAATGGACCTAAACTGCTCTAACAAGGTTGACTTCTCCTCCTTCGGAACCCACACCACTTCCGCCCATCTCCATTGATGGACGACCTTCCCCCTTCTCCAGATCACCCTTAGGATCTTGGGGCATCTCTTGTACACCAGATATGGGACTCCGTTGGGTCCAGGAGCTGAGTTGTTTCTTGCAGCCCTGACCACAGATTGGATTTCTTTCCAAGTTGGAGCCTTGGTGTTGAAACTGCAGGCTGGCTCAGGTGGACTGATCAGCACTCTGCATTCGCCTAGGCTGTCCTCCCGTTCTGCGTCACTGAATGTGTCGTGGAGATAGGAGTCTACCTCCTCTTTCGTACATTCCAAGTGGCCGCTACGCTTCTGGCCTAGAAGTTGTTTAGTGAACCCAAAAGTGTTAGCTAAAAATGCAGCGCGTTTCTTGGCTCTTTCCTTGGCCCGTCTCCGGTGCCACTCTGCTCGGCGAAGGGTAAGCAGTCTTTTTCCTGAGGGTGCATCGAAGCTCTGCCAATCCTGGCTTCTGATCCTCGCTGGCGCCCTTGAACTGCTTTTTCAGGACCCGAAGATCCTGCCGCAGTTGGGAGATCTTTTCTGCCCTGCGGTTTTTGGTGTATTTTTCTGGAGCAGCACGTTTCTCCATTGTACCAAATCTCTCAGTGGCAAAGCTGATGACCAGTGTGGTCATTGTTTGGAGTTTTCTGTCTACTCCACCTTTTGCGGTGGACTCCAGAATACCTTCCAAATCATCATCAAGCTGCTGCCACTCACTCACTTTGCTGGATGGGGGCCACTTAACCCGACGGTGGTGTTGTGGGTAGTCTGGCGCTTGTGCTTCCCGAGCATGGAGGTTCTGGGCACTGTGGGGTGACTCCTGGCCCTGCTCCTCCTGCGTCTCACCAAGGGCCTCAGGAGAACGCGGTTGCTGAGGGCCGTAGGGCTCGGCCCTGGCCGGCACCTCCCGCACCTCACTGAGGCTGGACCTTGCGCGCTGCTCTGGTTGCACACTTGCCAAGCATCCCATCTTGGTCTGGTGGATCTTCAGACCTCGTGGGTTTTTGCAGATTTTGCCACATATACATGTGGCAACCGCTGTCGCTTTAACGCTAGCCTGGGTCGATACCGTGTTGTCCGTCGTGTATATGTACTAATTTGCTTATTTAATTACACTGTATTTGCTTAATTCATTTGTTTCTTAAAATAAAAATGTAAATATTATTTAAACATCACAAACTGAAAAAAGAGGAACGCTACGGGGCGGTAACCGTGCTGATGACTATGCCAGTAAGAGTAATGAAGCAGAGAATAAGCCTTTTAAGCCTAATCAGTTTGTATTTATTTTCACCATCTTTTGGATTAAAAACAAATCATAGCATTGCCTATTTCGCATAAGATTTCCGTGTTCACATAAAATTTACTCCAGTTCAATTTTTGGTTTTAAAAACATGCTGGCAGGTTTCTGCCAGAGTGTTGCTTGGTTTTTTTTGCATATGTCTCTCGACATCCATCTGAAACCCGTCTCATTTTTTTGCCTGATTCCTCTAGTGGTTTTGGGCTGGACGGTGTGCGGATTTTGCACGCTGGCGGTTCAAACAGTGTTCTGACCTTGTGATCAGCAGGCGAAGTACAGAGATGCTACTGAAAGTTTCTCTCCTCCAGTGAAAACTTAGAAAGGGCCTCCTGCAGTTTGTGGTATTCCTCTTCTACAGTCTAAAACACACACATGCAAAAATCGAAATCAAAAGAACAGGGCACACAAACACACCACCGTACCAATTTCTATCTTTGTGAGGACCTTCATAAGCATAATCTATTACCCAGGTCCTTACCCTAACCCCAACCCTTAAATAACCCAACCATCCCAACCTAAGCTAAACCCAACTCTAACCTCCACCTGAAAACCATCTTTTAACCCTCCAGACAGAAGATGAATTTTTAGGTACTCCGTATGCAGCTAGTATAAGCGCACAAACACACAGACACACACACACTCTTCAGCCTTCTTTCATCATTTTCTCCTCATCCCTGTCGCTCAATCTCTGACACATCCCACTGCAGGCGTTGCACATACCAGCCGTTTTAAGAACAGTCCAATTTCACAAGGCAATTTTCCGAGCAGCAATAAAAGCGCTGCTTAAATGGTTTTTCTATTCTCTATTTTTTTTTTTCCTTCTGTGCCATTTGGCCCTGATTTGTCCACAGTATACCACAGTTTGCTAGGTACTTAAGCCACCTCCACTAAACCCTTGATGCCTGACCCTTCTCCCCCTCATCTTTTGCTATTTCTTGTCCCTCGTCTCTGCTCATCCCTCCTCACCTGTAGTCTCTTCACTTGTTGCTGCAGACAGTGGAGCCTCCTGTACACCTCCACTAGCCTCTCCTGAGACAGCACCAGGGGTGCACTGATTTCGCTTTCCTCCTCCTCTTTGTCACAAGAGTTTTCATTTTCCTCCGCTACTACTCCGATTGCGGTCTGCTCTTCTTCTGCGGATGAGAAGACACAGTTTAGTTGGGGCGCACATTTTTTTCCTCAACTATGTGTTTCATATTACTACAGTACAATTAGCAGGAATTAAAGAATAAACACAAATTAAATAAATGGTGGATAGAATTTCCAGGTTTGGGTTGCAATGTGGCCTACCAAACAGCAGGGGGAGCTAACTACTCAGGCAGAATTTGAGTTTGGCTAAATTCCAACTATCTTCAATCTTTCTGCAAGAAATAAAATAAAATCACAAAGACAAGCCTACCGGTCCACTGAGAATGATCCATCTCTTGACTGGTCCTGTCTGATTGGTCCTCTCCATTTTCCTCGTCAAGCTGCGAGTCGTCTGATACACTGATGCTGCCGACCAACAGTCTTTTCAGTGACATGACTAACAGGGGAGAGAGAATCCGAAGTTTCATTAAAAGGCCAATCAAAGAAGCAGACAGACAATTTTATAAAAACTATCCACACAAAAAAGAGAAAGGCATTTACCTTCATCTAAAGCGATGTTGGCCACTGTCTCCTGATGGCTGTTTGAGTGGCCTATCAAGTCGAAGCCTTTGTCTGACAAGAAATCAATCAGCCTATGCCTGAGGTCTGAAGACTTGTCATCCGTTAAACTGTCCTTATCTTGATCTATAAAGGCGCGCGCACACACACACACACACACACGGGGCTTAACTGCAGCCCGAGCTGCTAAAAAGGAGCAGATTTTACCGTTTATTAAGTCTGCAAGGGGGAAAAAAACTGCAATCTTACCAATGCTGCTTTTCAAAATACCGCCGTTCTCAGTTGGACTTGATGGAACATTTGGCCTGGCAGGGGGAAAATAAGACACGGCTGAGCACACATAAATGTGCGCACGCGCACGCACACACACACACACAAAGAAGACCTTCTTAAACTACCACCGATTCACACACACACACGCACAAACAGACACACAGACACAGACATACGTGGAGGGACTAAGGGGAGCTCCTCCACCACCTCCAGGAGGCAGTGATAACCTCATGGGTGCGCCGCTCGTCTTCAAGTCATCCACAGCTGATTTGATCACTTCAGTCCAGCTACAAACACACAAACACAACATTCTTATTCATCCCCTGGCCTTCTTCGCTCCTTAGTCCATTTCTGGCTGACACCTACATTTTTCTCTCCCCGACAGACTGAGCCACAAGTTCATAGATCTGAGCGCCGCTATCCCAGGTGAAGATCACATAGAAGGCCTTTCGATCTGTCAGGAGCAGGAGGACAAACAATCAGAAAGCTCGACACAACCCTGGTGACGGAAACAACCAGTTTTTTGTTTTTCCGGCCCGTGCCACTGACCTGTAGCCACCTCACGCAGAAAGACTGAGTTCAGCTTGATAATTGGGCTCAGCATCTGCTTGCCCTCCTGCACAGCAATGTTGCTCTTGCTCTGGCACTTCAGCACCATTTTGTCATCCTGCTTTTGCAGAAGCACCAGCAAATCTCCGAGTAAAACACACTGCACCTCTGGGAAAGAACACACACACACACACACACAGACAGAGTTAAAAACCATTTCATGTTCATAATTTTTAATACTATCTGTGATAAAAGTATTTTTCCTTTCCTATTCTGGCTGTCGCTAACATGTTGCTTTTAAGATAATAGAGTGAAATAATTATGTGGAGCAAATTTCTCAAAAGACAGCAAAATCAAAAATGCTTTTGTCATGCTAGTTTATACTGTCAAGTCAAATCATAGTTATGTACTTCACATATGTACCGATTGCTTTCTCCTTCGTCACTTTCCAGGTCACAGGGCCCTCGTAAAGCATCTTTCTCTGAGTCAGGTCAAGATTCTACAAAGCAGAGTCAAAACAGAGACGTTTATCAAACAGCACAGAGGAGTAAACGTGGCTCAAAATTACAAGCTCCGCAATCGAAGTCTGACCTTATACTCAGTGTAAAGCTCAATGCTGGGTTTCAATCCCGATGTGTCCAATTTGCGCTGGTATTCCTTCAGAGACTGAAGACGGACGGTTAAAAAAAATACGGGCCCTTAGCGCTCTCTAAAAAGAACTTTGCTGGACACCAGTTGGTGCTCAATCGGTTATGGATCGTTTCTTACCAACAGGTTCTCCATCACTTTGACCTCTTCGTTGACATGGTTGAGGATCTTTCGGCAGCACTCTGCACTCTGCTGGATTCTCTCCTTCTCTGCTGGGTCCTCTGCGGAATATCAAAATATGAGGTGAGGCGAGGAAAAGAAAAAGAAAAACTAGGCCAAACAGAAAACATAAATCACACTAAGAAAGCCAAAGTTTGCTTGCTTAGATTTATGATAAATTCTGAAGGAATTATTAAAACTTAGCCTCGACATACAAGGTAATATATTTACCGTAAATATATATAATAAAATTTTCCAATTTGAATGCCAACGCTATAGAACCGGTTTGGAAGCATTTTAAGCACAAACACACCTGTGTTTTTGGCAATGTTCTCCAACAGCAGTGGGTACTTGGTCAGCCTCTGCATTTCTATTGGAATGATGTCTTTGAGCTGTAGCCTGCGACACTGGGGCTTACTCTCTGCCTCCTGAACGAAACACACAGCACAAATCTGCGTTTGACAAGCATCTACCGAAGCGCCTTTCCCCCCCATTTTTTTTTTCATGTCCATGCTTTTACCAGTATGAAGGAGTTAAAGCGCGGGTCCTTTTTTTGCCTGTTTTTAATCTGGTCCAAGGCCCACGACTGGTGACTGCAGAACCGGGCAGTCAGTTTCTGGAACCACTCCCCCTCTGTACCCTCAAACTAATACCATTTAGCAAAGGACAGAGAAGAAAGAGATTACAGTTAAGCAAAATTTAGGACAATTCACAGATTGATGGCATATTATGAAGCTGCGTTAATGAAGACTGCAGGAGAAACAAACAATGAGACTGACTCACTCTGTTAAGCAGGGTTGTGCTGATCGACTTGACAATGAAGTTATCTTCCAAGCGCTGTTTCTTCAGGTTTTCATAAAAGTTATCTGAGTTCACAAACAAATGAACCATTTTTCTAAGCCATGTCACACCGCTCTGTGTTTTTATTGGGGGACATTTAAAGAAAATTGCAGCGGATATAATAAACATGGTGGCTCCGTACTCGTGACACTCACAGTGCATTTCAATGATTTCATCCAAGTTGGGGAAAATAGTGGACAGCTCGATGGTGGTCAGCAGCTGCTCTCTCTCCAACGGCTTGGAAAAAATCATCTGAAGGACGCTCAGCATCCGCACGTGAGCGTGCTCGGTAGCAAACAGCTCTGAGAGTGGAAAGAACACAGAAAGTGCTTTAATACGTTTGGTTGTCAGGGCAGCCTCCTAGCTGTGTGTTGGGTGGAACGCTCTTCCGTACCGTTGATGACTTCCTGCCTTTTGGTCTCTTTCTTGCTGAGGCCAGACAGGGCTTCAGGGGAGGCCAGCTCCCTCCAGTTGGGAGGGTCCTGCTCAAACTCCAGGAAGCGAGGCTCCATCTCCTCCAGTTGTGGGGAAGGGCTCGTCGGGGAGTGACTTTGGCCTTCGGGAACTAAAACTGGCCCTTCAAAACTGAAGAGTATATAATGAGGGGGAAAAAAAAACCCTTTCAGACAAATTATATCCGACAAAATAACCAAAGACTGGTTGTAGTAGCGGAAAAATGCTTACTATGGAACCGTTGAACCATTATTTTGGAACCGTATAATAGCCGATTCTGAACTACTGTTAGCAGAAAACTGGACAGGTTTTCACTGAAGGATGTGATCAGATGTCACATTCTCAGTGCACTCTGGGTACTTATTTCTCTTTGCCCCAGCAACATTGACCGTTTCTTAGGCTATGCCACCATTATATATTTAAAATTAGAATAAAGCAAGCTGAGGTCCGGCTAACTATCGCTATGTCATGACTTCTTTCACCAAATACGAGAAAAAAAAAAAATCAGTAAGGAATCAGTGACCATAAAACGGATTAAATGACGTCTACACGAGACACATGGCAGGTTATGTTTACATATTCGTAGATCACTACTAATATTTACTGTCTAACTTTCCAAAATCTTAATGATTATTTTTTTTAATCTGTTAACACTAGACAGCCGGTCCCTGCTGTGCAGCTGTCCAATCAGAGAGTCACTAGAACCGGGTTTATCCATCTTACGGATGGAGAAGCTGGGGGTTGAACGGGGCGGTTGTTGGCGTTGTAGCCGGTGGTTGGAGGTCCACGTCACTACGGGAGCGAAACTGTTTGGCCCGGGAAGAGCCATGGCGCCGAGAGGAGTGCCGGTCCACACGGGCACTCTCACTACGTGTCACTTTCCTACTGCAGGGAGGGAAGGCAGGGAAAAGAATCAGGAACGAGACAGACGCGACAGGGAGGAACGAGAATGAGAGGGACAAATGGATGGGGGGAAAAAAGGGAAATAAAAGATAAGGAGAGAAAGAAAGAGAGACAGACATAGAAAAGAACAAAGATCATTGAATTAAAAAGGACAAACATTTGCGCAAACGCGCACAAATGTGTTGAGTAGGTAGAAGATAAAGAACAGCAGGCAGGAAATGAGTTTTAAAAAGAGAAAGAAAATGATCAGGTTGTGTCAAATATGCATGAGAAATGACATGCATACAGTAGGACGACAACAGGATAAAGATACCTTTTCCTAGTGGGTTACTGGAAACCATGCATGACATCTACATGATGTCTGTACTGGGTTTTATGACACTTTGACAGTCATTTATGACGACAAATCCACAGAACGTGCATTCATATCCACGTAAAACAAGCTAACAGACCTCAACAGTCAAGCGGACTTTTTTACAAGCAGGTACAGGATACTTAGCCATGAAGTAGGTCTGTGTTAGGTGTCAGTTGTGCAGGGCTCAATGTGTTCTGTATGTACAGGCGCCGTATGTGTGGATGAAAGTGTGTGTGTGTGTGTATGTGTGTGTGTTGAATAAATGGTATAAGGCCTGAAGCATGTCCATGACTCAGTCAAGGCGCTGTCACCCACCTTGTCTTCCGTCTGCAAAAACACGGGACAACCACATTTGTTATCATGTCCGCCTTTATTACAACTACTCTAAGCCAAAGTAACAACCACAGCATGTTAATCCAAACCCTGACATGACAGACCAAACGTTTGGACCGCTGCTAAAGCATGCCGAATAAGGCGCCAAAGCCTCTGACAAAACAAGGTACTGCACACTGTCGGGACAAGCAGGACAAAATGAGCCCAACTGGTAATGACAGACACAGAAGCACACAGAACGAGCAACAAAAACTGATGCGGACGGAAGTAAATACAAGCGCTGTGTACTGCTTTACCTACGCCGCAAACGCGTAGGATTTTAGGTTGTTCGTCTCTGTATTTTGTATTATTTTTGCCAAACTTCAGACAACACAGGACCAGTCTTAAAACGGTTCAAAGGTTACAGCACAGACAGGCTCTGAGCAGCTTTAAATAGCTGCGGTAATAAATGTTTAAAAATTTAGAAAAGAGCACCTGAATGTCAATTCAATACTAAAACACTTGTCTGAAACTATGCAAAAGTGCCTATCGTGCAAACAACTTACATACCTAAATAAAATAACTGCATACGTAAAGTGCATCTATATTCTATATGTTTAAATGTAATGTAGAACAGTGTAAATGTAACGAGACACAATTGACGAAGGACAAATGGGAAACAGAGTGATGACAGGAAGACAGCACATGAGCCAGAAGGAGGGAAGGAAGAATAAAAGAAGAAGGGGGAAGGCAGCATCCTTGGTAGGAAAGACTGGCTCCACGTTGACCTGGTGAGGGGTTGTCGTAAAACTGGCGGCTCTGTTAGCTAGCGAGCAACAGGCAGCGTGACAGAAGCTTGCGCACAGCAGGGACAGACTGCCGGGGGAGTTTTACCAAGCTCCCTCAGCTGAGGCAGTTCAGACATGTTTCTGACTGTTTTCCCTAACAGTCTTCATAATACACAACTCTCATACAGCCTGACTTGAAATTACTTCTTCCTAAATTTCCCCATCGATCTAAACTGTTGCGCCGCACTCTGCGCCATCTTTCTCACCTGTCTCGCTCCAGATTTTCTTCTGTGGGTGTATCACTGGGTGAAACGGGCTCCAGAGTTGTCAGCCCTCCACCAAGTCCAACGGGAGACACGTCGCCCCCGTCTGACACACTCGGAGGCTCTAAACGGTTGGTCGAAAGGCCTGAAATATTTGGTAGAAGGGGTGAGGGAAGACGTGAGATGCTACACAATCAAACCGTAACTACAGAGCAGGAATCTTGTGGAAGTGGGTCCGTGAGGTATGGTGGATATTGAAAACATCATAATTAGATCAACCTAATTGTTTCCACATTGCAGGTTTAACAGTTTCCAATGACTGTTGACCACTAAGCAAATAAAGATAATCAATGTTACCGACGAAATAATGCATTACTTAGGGTTTAGCCATCAAATACAAGCTTTAGCCTAATGAATATCACATGAAGGGTTTATAACTATTCTATTTCAGAATTAGGTGGCAATGTTAAGACCAAAAATGGGAGTTCCTGAGTGGCTAACTCATGGCTCACCATCAGGGTGGGAAGACTCTGGGCTGGTGGCGGCGCTGATGTTGTTGCCTGAGCCTTCGCTGACCTCTAACGCAGGCAGGGATGCGGGAGCAGCACTACACACGGGCTTCTTTGGGACGATAGGGGGTGCGGGTTCAATCAGAGAGGCTCTGCCGGGTGTCGGACCTTTCCTTTCAGCGGTGGCTTTCTCTTTGTCAGCTGAAGCAGGGGTCAGAACATGGTTTCAAACATGGTACAAAAACGTAACGATTGATCCAAAAAAGGGCAGGAAGAAAATTTAAAAAAGCCAGTGACAAAAGAGGGAACTCGCTAAGACTGCGGGAGATGGAAACAAAGAGTATGGAACAATCAAGACCTCTGTAGAACAAAGGAGGATTAGTTCAGTGCAGGAGAACACCGACTACCTTACAGAGGGAGGACGTTTCCCAGTGGTTATATTTTTTAAATTTCATTGCTAATTTCTCAAACCACACTAGAGGAAAGAAAAGACCAACCAACAAATAGTTTTGATTTTGAACATGCAAACATGCTTATGGGGTGATTAGTAGGAATGTGCTTTTTTGAGCAGATACATAAAACTAAAAAGAGCCATTCCATAAAGTACGTACTGTTGCCTGCAATCCAGCTGGGAATACCAGGAAACACCCTGGGCTTGGCTTTGGTTGATTCTTCTTTCTTGTTCTGAAAGACCAAACAGGCAGCAAGTGAAATTAGGCTTTCAGTGACAGAGAGGTGATGGAACATTTTATTGTCTGACAAAACTTAAAGGAAATTCAATTACAGTGTGTTGAGTTCATAACGTAGCTCGTTTAACGCTCAATCATAAAACTGTGGCAACAAAAAGAAGGGATCTTTTCTACAGATATTATGATGAATTCTTGAACCTTCACCAGCTGCCTCCTGAAGAAACCACCTCTTGACTTTTTACTGTCAGCTGCCCTGGTCTTTACCCCGAGGTGCTTCATGTAGGAGGCCACAGCTGAGAAGATGGACTGACTACAAGAGAACCGAAGATATTTGCTTTATTAGTCATCAAATCAGCTACATGTGCAAGAGAACATATATGAAAATATAAAAGTGAGAAGGCACTCACCATTTTTCCTCATCTGAGACAATCGTAGGTCTGGGAAAAAAAAAAAAAAAAAAGGCGGTGAGTGTCAATACTGGAACAGCTTGAAAACAAACAGGCACAGTTAGCGTGCAGCAAACTCACGTTTTGCTTTTAAATAGCATTTTTCTCTTCTCTCGTTCGACTTTTTATCAAATGTGTTTCTAGCTGGGTAAATCTGAAGTGGGGACCTTTTTCCTGATACCACTCGATGCTGACTGCTGTAATATTGCGCTCAGATAATAGGATATTAAACACATTTTGGGATTTGGATTAGGAGGGGATCGAAAAAAGGAAAATATGCAATAAAAGCCACACCTCCAGACTTAAAGCAATTTAAAAGTCAGAGTGCACTGCTGGGAAAAAAAAAAAAAAAAAAACAACAAAGGAAAACCAACTTTTATCTCTAAACTGACATGTAAGACTTTATCTGGGCTTTGTGCTAAATGGTCTGCAAAAAATTAAAAATGCTCCAGCGAAGCAGAAACGTCTATTTAAAACCGTTACTGTCTGATGCAACAGACAGGCAAGAGGGTAGAGAATGAACACTTGTGCTTGTGGGAAAGACAAGAATGGGAGGAGTTTAACTGGGATTTCCCTGAATGATCCATTCGATGATTCCGGCTCGGAGACTCTTGATCAGACTGACCAATGGGAGAACAGCTTGGTGAACGTGTCGTGATTTATTCGGGGGGGGGATTCGTGCAAGAGTGTGGGAGACTGTGAAGTGTGAAGTTGACAGAGAGAGTGTCAGTGGAAGAGGAGGGCTGAATGAATCATTTGTGTCGCACGCACAAAGATCCAACTGTGCGTTAGCGACTGTCTGAAACAAATGCACTGCTATCATCTGCAAGCTTTTCTGTGTCGCTTTCCACTGACACAGCACAGCACGGTCTCCTTCTATTTTTGTTCCTTTTTTTTTTCTCTATCTCTCTCCCTTTTGACAAGTCAGACTCTCTCAAGACCAATTTTGTCTGATCAACTTGC
The DNA here is from genome assembly GCA_000180735.1 of Tetraodon nigroviridis. Taxonomy (NCBI): domain Eukaryota; kingdom Metazoa; phylum Chordata; class Actinopteri; order Tetraodontiformes; family Tetraodontidae; genus Tetraodon; species Tetraodon nigroviridis. The sequence continues at coordinate 79,045 of CAAE01014545.1, forward strand.
TTCTGGATGAGGATAACACACCGGGGCTAGCCACGGGGTCAAGGACTGATTCACTCTTCCCCAGATGTCTTATTTTCCTTCAACAACGTCCAGCACAGAAACTATTACAGGACCTCACACAACATTCTGGCGCTCTTTCCCTACTTACTGTACCGACTTACTGCCTGCTCCAAGTGTGCTTCACTCACCCAGTCGAGCATTTATCCCAGCATGACTAACTTTACTTCAGTCTCTGCGGACACCGAGCCGAACCAGCAACCTACTTGTCACTGTAAAACGCCACTACCGCATTGGTTTTCTTCTATTTTTAATAGTATTTATATTCTGTATGGTATGCTACTGAAACAGCGCAGTTTATCGCGAGATGGCGCCGCGCGAGTGGCAGCCAGTCCCAGCAGCTCGTCTCGACGCGAACTTTTTCTTTCTTTCTTTCGTACTTTTTTTTTTTTTTTACCTCGTTTTCTTTCTTCTGTCCGGTTGTACTGGCTTCTTAAACCCCTGTGCAGCTAGGGGTCCAAAACTCGGCACTGCTGCACTAATTTTTCACCTTATTTTCCGAACTTCGAGACCGCAATGGGGGACCCGTCTAGCCGCGGCTCCATTGTTTACTCCCGCGATCAGCTGTTAGCGCTCAGGCGCCCCGGACTAGCTCTCGCCAACAAGCTCGACATCCCAGCGGAGATCCGGAGGAGACCGAGGGGCTGTTGGGCTGGCGTCAAACGCCGGGAGAGAGCACGCCGGTATAAACCATGTGTACCGGCGGTCGTCATGGGAAACGTCCGCTCGCTGTCCAACAAGATGGACGAGCTGACGGCGCTGACGCGGCTGCAGCGGGAGTATCGGGAGTGCAGCATTATGTGCTTCACGGAGTCGTGGCTACACACGGACATTCCCGACAGTGTGGTCTCTTTAACCGGATTCACTCTCCTGCGGGCGGACCGAAAGACGGCAGAGAGCGGTAAGAGGAAGGGAGGGGGTCTGGCGGTGTACGTGAACAACAGGTGGTGCAACCCGGGCCACAGCACCGTCAAGGAGCAGATCTGCACCAGGGACATCGAGCTGTTGGCAGTCAGCATGAGGCCTTACTACCTGCCCCGTGAGCTCAGTCACGTGATCATGCTGGCTGTGTACATCCCCTCCTCTGCAGACGCAGTAGCAGAGCAGACTCAGGCCACGGTGTCCCGGCTGCAGACGAAGCACCCACAGGCCCTCATCCTCATCTCAGGTGACTTCAACCACGCCTCGCTCTCTGCCACTCTGCCCAACTTCAAACAGTATGTCCCTACCCTAACCCTAACTCTGGACCTGCTGTATGCAAACGTCAAGGACGTATACAGCTCCCCCATCTGCTCCCTCGGTCCACACCGCTGGTGCAGAAGGAGCCTCCCCAGAGGAAGACGGTTAAAGTCTGGACTGAGGAGGCCAAGGAGCAGCTGAGGGACTGCTTCCACACCACGGACTGGGATGCTCTCTGCAGCCCACACGGGGAGGACATCGACAGTGTTACCGACTGTATCACGGACTACATCAACTTCTGCGTGGAGAACACCGTACCATCCAAGCGCGTACGGTGCTTCTCCAACAACAAGCCCTGGGTGACCCCTGATCTGAAGGCCCTGCTGAAGGAGAAGAAGAGGGCTCCTTCAGCTCCAGGCTGAGGCATCCTCAGTGCAAGAAGGAGCGCTACCGCAGGTCCTTCCTCCCCACAGCCATCAGACTCTTCAATGCCGCATCCTAGGTCCACTCCACAATGTCATACCCATGTAAATCCTGTATAAAGTATTTATTGGTGTACATAGAGTAACATTCCAACAGAAAGTATTTGTATTTATCTGCCTTCGTCCTGCACTTCTTGAACTTTTTCTCCAACGTTCTGCTGCTGGAACAGTGTAATATCCCCGCTGTGGGACGAATAAAGTTCTATTCTATTCTATTCTATTTCCCCGTTGTGAGATAAATAAAAACACTATTCTTTTACTATTATAAATACCAACCAGATCTGCAGCAAATTGTCCTTTCTAACAAGTACTTCATGTACGTTTTGGTTACAGGAAATGGTTAATACGCAAACACTGACTGTGTCTCAGACATCTTGTCCAGCAGATTCTCAGCCACAGACTTCTCTTTCATTTCCAGCGGTATGCGGTCAGTGGGATAGTGGCTCTCCACGTCTTGGAGCTCAAGCTCGTTGAGGGTCATACCGCCGAGCCCCTGCGCATTCGCTTCCTTATCCAGTCAGTTTATGACGTCTTGCCCAGCCCATCAAACCTCTTCCTGTGGGGCAAGGTGGAATCCCCATCATGTCCCTTGTGCCAGGGAAGGGGCACCCTGGAGCACATCCTCAGCAGCTGTCCTAAAGCACTCGGAGAGGGTCGCTATCGCTGGCGTCACGACCAGGTGCTGAAGACAATCTCTGAGTCTATCAGCTCTGCCATGGACTACAGTAAGCGCCTCCCCTTACCGGGTCGCGGAGTTAGGTTTGTTAGGGCCGGAGAACAACCTCCTCCCCAACCAAGGGCCCAACCAGGTCTCCTGGCAACAGCAAGGGACTGGCAGCTAAGGGTGGACCTGGGGAAACAATTAAAGTTCCCGGTGAACATCGTGGAAACCAACCTGAGGCCAGACATTGTTCTGCACTCATAGTCGTCCAAGCAAGTTATCTTGGTGGAGCTGACTGAGCCCTGGGAGGAGAGAATGGAGGAAGTGTATGAGAGGAAGGCAGGAAAGTATGCTGAGCTGGTGGAGGATTGCCGTAGACTAGGGTGGCGCAGTAGATGCCTGCCTATAGAGGTTGGGGGTAGGGGCTTTGCAGGGAGGTCACTCTGCAAGGCCGTTAGCCTCCTGGGCATCACAGGCATGCGCAGGAGGAAAGCCATCTGTGCGGCCTCAGAGGCTGCAGAGAGGGCGTCCAGATGGCTGTGGATCCAGAGGGACAAGCTGTGGACGAGCGCTACTGGGACACAGGCCAGGAACTGATCACTCCCAGTCAGGTCGCCTGGGTGAGGGGGTCTGATGTTGAAAGACCTGGAACCCTCGATGACCCCAGGTACTATCACTGATGATGTGTGCAAGATCTGCATCAATACACACTCATACTCCACAATGCCATACTCATGTAAATCCTGTATAAAAATATTTATTAGTGTAACATTCCAACAGAAAGTATTTCTATTTATCTGCCTGCTTCCTGCACTTTTTGAACTTTTTCTCCACACGTTTTGCTGCTGGAACAGTGTAATTTCCCCGCTGTGGGACAAATAAAGTTCTATTCTATTCTATTCTATTTCCCCGTTGTGAGATAAATAAAAACACTATTCTTTTACTATCATAAATACCAACCAGATCTGCAGCAAATTGTCCTTTCTAACAAGTACTTCATGTACGTTTTGGTTACAGGAAATGGTTAATACGCAAACACTGACTGTGTCTCAGACATCTTGTCCAGCAGATTCTCAGCCACAGACTTCTCCTTCATTTCCAGCGGTATGCGGTCAGTGGGATAGTGGCTCTCCACGTCTTGGAGCTCAAGCTCGTTGAGGGTCATACCCATCATCCTCTTCTGCCTGTGCAAGACAAAGCAGCCAGAGTCACAAGCTTGGCAAAAAGCGCTCCCCAAAAAATACAGAAAACAGTTTTCGTGGATGCACCCAGATTTAGTCCAAAAACTCGTCTTTATATGCTGTGCATAAATTTAACACGATACTACTGACTAAAATAATCTAAAATTAGGGGTATCGGATATGCTGTTTTCGGCATGTGGACTTGGCCACTAAACATTCCCGAAGCTAACTAAAGACAGAGTTGTCTGTTTGAATTCTGTGTGCTTAAACCCGTCAGGGTTACGCATGCAGCTGCTATAGTCTATCTACAATAAACGACCTTCTACCTGACTAATGGTTGTTTTGTTTCAATTCAAATTTCATCCAGAGTGCATTTTGCAAAAAAAAAAAAAAAAAAGTTCCACTACAAGAATCAACACATTACTAAAAAATTTACTTAGTAAAATATCTGTAATAAATATTATATTCCAAACATGTAATTGATACATTTTTGATACCGGATTTGATCAAGCCTTTCCTCACAGCTCAATCAAAAAGACACAAAAATATTTAATGGTTGGTTTTAAATTCGTAATAATAATATTAATAACCCTCACCGGAAATCTTCCAGCTGTTTGGCCACCTCTGCAGCCTGCATCGCCTGAACTTCCTCGGCCATCCGCTTTTGCTGCTCCTCAGAGAGCTGATCTGGGCGATTTCGGTCTGACGAGGGAGGGGGGGTTAAATCAAATTAATCAGATGCTGACGGAATGTGAGGCTGAGACTAAGTTTGAATTTTAAATCAATAAGTGCTATAAAAATATCTTACCTAATTCAAAGGCTACATTACCTGGCGTGGTCACCCTGAGAACCTGTAACGTAGAGCGCAAATAACATACTTTACTTAAAAATAAAAAGAAGAAATTACAAATGAGATTACATGCACATAAATAAGCTTCTGAACATAATCGTTCTGATAATGCATTTGTTGTCCTTAGGAATACATGATTATTATTAGATACAGATAGTGTCAATTTTAAATACCGGTAAGTGTTTTAACCCAAAAAGCAGTCTCTGAAGGTTCCGAGCCATCTGGGTCGGTTCTCGACAGAAGCAGCCTGGATTTTAAAAGACGCAGCGGCTATATTTTACCACAAGGGGTCAGTTCAGCATTAATGATGACAAACTAAAGCTCCTGAGGGACAGGCAGCACAAACCAAGACCAGCGTAGCTGTGTGGCTGATGAAAATAACCACATGGGCCAAAGTTGGGTTGACAACATTCAAAAGTGGAGGAAAAAAAAAGAAACAATTCTCCCCCTCCCTAGTCCTTCCTTACAGCGCGCTCCCATGATCCACACAGGAAGCAGCGGTCAAAGCGTAAAGACGGCGACGCTGAGCCAGGACTCTCAGTGAAGGATTTGTGTGGAGGATATTTAGCAGACGGCAGGTGTGCAGGGAGGAAGAGTGCAGATGCAACGCAGACAACACATTTTAATGTGTTTGCTAAGCCCCAGTTCTTTTTTCCCCCTTTTTTTTAAAAAAACAATGCTGACACAGGTCTTCACTGGAAATAAAAACTGAGTATTAATAATAAGAGGTTGGGTTTTTTTTATGATACATTTATGCATGTTATGCTACTTACGGCACCCTTGTCCAAAAAAGTGCTGCAGAACTCCACAAAATGCTTCTTGGTCTCTTTGGCACTGAGGTTTTTAAATAGGTCAACGTGGAGGTAACACAGCTGAAAGGAGACAGAGACGGATCAGTGCACAAACGTCCTGTAGGTCGTTTTTATTTCACACACTGATATGCAATTAAAAAAGGAATATTGGCGTTAAAACGCCATGTGTTTGACAAAACTGATGTTTCTTACGCACAAAAAAACAAATGTTTTCCTGTATTTGCCTGGACGTCCACGGGGCAAATCATTAGTAATGGAAGGATGGTGGGAAGGTGTAACAGTATCTGTGTAGCTCATAATTTCTTTGTTCAGAACTAAAAAGAAGGGTTTTTTTTTTATTAGTGCTGACACAGACAAATGAAAGAGACAAATATGTGGTGCTAAGTTGTTTTTTTTTAACTATTACGTCAGTAAAAACAAACAGGAATCAAGTTTCCTTCACTCGTGCAACAGCTGCACCATGACACTGTCACGTTATCACGATTGGGGTGTTATGTGTAAACAGACATGGATTATATTTAAACCTAATTCTTTGTTTACATCTGAGCTAACGGCTGGCATCAGGCTAACGAAAAAGTTATCCGAGATAACAAAAAAGAGGTGATCCTCGGTTTAAATAAAATCTTGGTTCAGACATAAGAGATAACCACACGTGCGCACTTTCTCCTAGATCCGCTGTGAGAAGTTTGTATGCACTAAAAATATCAGTCAATACGTGGCCAGCGTTAACGGCTCTCACCAGGGGAGCTGGGTCAAACTGAAGAATGACATGTTGCAAGAAGACCAGCAGGTGGGTGGGCCTTTCCTTCAGCTGCTCAATGTCATTGAAGCATTTCCACTGGTCACCCGGTGCCTAAAATTCAGACACAAGTGGACAAGGAATGAGAAAAACGAAGAAATAAGGAAAAGAAAAATGCATTAGAACTCATCGGTCATTTTGAATCTATATTTACTCACATCATTGATTTCATTCTCAAAATCCTCATCCTCTGCCCCAATGATGCTCATGGCTGGGTTAGAGCACTGAGCCCCAAACGCACCCTGCTATGGAGCCAGCGGGAAGAACAAAAACAAGACAATTAGCAAACATTAAGTGCTACACTTTGAAGTAGTAAGCCACCTCTCGACATCCTGAGCTCCCGCTGAGCCGAGCCAGACATAAAGCCAGATTAGGACATGATCACAGAGAACAAAATAACATCCAGAGGATTGGGGGAACCTTCCCAGCATCACAAAGAAGTAAGCAGGACCGACCCCGGCATGTACAAGCCCCCC
>CAAE01014545.1:105895-162647 GCA_000180735.1 Tetraodon nigroviridis
GAGTGGAAATGAACAAGCTGTAAACACACACCACTTATTGCAGAGGATGCTGTTGTTGTGTATTTTCTTAGTAAATGCTGGAGAGGTAAAGTCTGTGGTATATGAGGCCAAAAGGTGTGGGCTAACCCACCAGACAGACACGTGTGGAAAAAAGATACACGGCAGGTTAAAGAGAAGTTCAATCCATCTGCTTCAACTCCGCTAAGCCCGTGAATGCTAAAATGTGCACAATTGCAGGGTTTTCATATAAAACTATTTTCTGGTTTTTTGCTTTAAACCTGTTTGTAAGACCCTACTGTCCTGAAAGGATGCTGCTGTTAATATTCAATATTTTTCTTATTGCCACCCGGTCTCACCTTAAAAATAAACAACAACAACAACAACAAAGCTCTGATGGCTGGAGCAACGGCAGCTAGCTGGTGGCGCCGGATGGAGTTTATTCATCTGAACCATGAAGGAATTCATACATTTGGTAGAAAACGGGAACACCTCCACGCACAGTAGATCTGATAGATATCTATACTTTTTGTCAGGTTTGCTTGTGGGTTTATATCAGACATGTTTGTATTTGTTTTCAGGACTGCACACTTCATTTTATCCCTGCTCATTTGCACTGTTCCACACTGTTATATACCTCATCGAATTGAGGTATTTGCAATTGTTAATTGCTATTTGCAGTTTTAAAGGTAGTTTATTTATTTCGTTTTGTTAATGTAGTTTTATTTATTACTTTGCTGCATCGTGGGTTCGAGGGGACTGAAATTTCATTTATGCTGTATGTTGATTATGTTTGACAAATAAAGTTGGTTTGACCTGGAAAATGAAAAGTTAAACTGAACTGTGTCTTTTTTTTCCCCTGTTTTCAGGGAAACAGCTACCTCACACCCTGAACACACTGTTTGTACTCATCTGAGCAGTGTTCTAATACCCTCAGCAGGGAGGCTGAGGCTGAATGTTTTATATTTAACATCATGCAGGTGGTGCATAAAGCGTTTTCCAATCTTGTTCTAAAAATTGAGGTCCATTTGATGAACTATTTGTCAGAGGTTGCTGGATTAGTGGAGACAAGATCTGATCTGTGGCCCCTCCTTCATGTTTCTTTTTTCCTGGAAAAGGGGTTTTCCAATTTTTCCTGATCCAGTTCAAGGGTCTAAGAACAAAGGGTGTCATAACTGGAAAACCCATTGACGCAAACACTGTTTGGTGCTTTTTGGCCTTAAATGAATTTGATTTGATTTGACAGGTCACCAGTCTATTGCAGGGCACACACAATACACACACACACACACACACACACACACACACACACACACAATCTCTCTCAAGCTTCAAAATTTGAGAAAACTGGACTACCAACCTTACGCAGAAACGTGTGGCCCAGAATTGAACCCTGAGCATATTTTTCTACAGCAGCCTGACTCTGATCACCATGGCGCCACATCCGGCGCGTTGTAAGTGGATCCTTGAGCTGCTTTTAAAATGTTTTTTGAAGGTTTCCATGTATTTCCCTAAAAATCTAACAGGAGCTGTTGTCAGAGTCAGGGTTATTGATTATTTAAATGCTGTTTTACAAATACAGGTATAAATATACACTTATTTACTGCCTCCTTTGCTTAGAATACGGTTGTAGCATTGCCGTAGCTTTTGGCAGTTACACATTCTATCTGATTTTGGTCTAATTCATACCTATTTATTGGCTAGTTTATTCACTGTCTATTTTCTGTCAGCTATTATATCAGACAGGTTACAGCCTATGATATCACACACCCTTGTATCTACAAAACACACACACACAGATAGCAGTCTGCTGGCTGTCTGTTGCTGTGACTGACTCTGTGAAAAGGCCATCTGACAAAGCCATTAACAGGGCGGTGTAATACCTGTGTCTGTAGCGAGCTGAGCGACACAAAAAGACATTTATGGGCACTGCCATGACGGGAGAAACACTGTGACGTGACTGACTAGATTGCCGACTGGCTGACACATGATGGCACTCGGTGAGACCGGCACTGATGGACACAAGAGATGAGGTGGAAACCAGGTTGGAGAGGATTCACAGAGGTGATGCAAAAAGATGTTTTGCTACAGATTTTCTAAATTCAAAATGTTTGCATGGAGAAATTAAAATCTATTAGTACCAGAGTTTTGTTGTCATTTTAAGGCTAGTTCTGTTGCTGCAAAGTGTAGAAGACAGGAGGGATTAAAGATAAAAAAAGGGCCAAAAGAAAGTCAAAATAGCCAAAACACACATGGAATGTGTGTGTGTATGCATATAGACGTGTGTGTGTGTGAAGCAGAGAGGCAGGCAGAGGCATCTAAGCAGAACCAGCCAGCCCTCACAAACCAATCAGGCCTTCATTAGGCTGGGCGGGGGGGATCGATGGCCAGCCTGCATCAATTAGACAGCACCCTCACCACATCACACTACACACACACACACGCACACACACACATGCACACACACACACACACACAGTCCTACACAGTTACTATTATCATTATCGCATCTCCTGCCCACAAATGAAGAGAGTATGATATAAAGTGAAATGCTCTTAGGCCCTCAGCAAACATCTCATGAAGAATATCTGCCAAAAAAAAATTAACAAATGCATCGAAGGTTATGCTTCAACATCTCACAAAACACGTATTTAATCTGTCCGGTAAACACAGCTATGATATGCCAAAGATATGCCAAACACATTTAAGAATTTTGTTTTTGAACACCAACCAAAGGGGAAAAACACGTCATTTTAAACGTGTTCTTTAAACTACATAATGCCGTAACCTGTCCAGCCACTCTTTCAACCCCGACATACACTCACAACATCGATAACACCCAATTACACACACGCTTACACATGGTGGGTCTTGAAAACGCACAATTACATGCGCTCCGGACACACTTTTTATTAACACTCAATTACACATGAGCATAAATCACCGATGATGGGAGTGTTTTCTTTTTGTTTTGTTTTTTTTTTTACAAAAAAGCTTGAAAAGAATAGAAGTGAAAACGATGCATCTGCTGAAATCTTCATCCTCACAGGTGAGGAGTGACATCACAAAGTAACCCGGATGAAGTTTGGTTGTAATCCCTCCTGGAGTCATTTTCGGTTTCAGTATTCCTCTCACGTGACAGGAGCAAGATTAGTCTCAGCACACCGTGTGTCCAAATTTATATAATTTAATTAAACATGATCTAGCACGCTACGCGACGTGTTACTCTGTGTATCATTACAGATCGCAGTAATACACGGGACAACATGTGTATTCCTTTAGCACATGATGTCTAATGAACACAAATAACATGGCATTAAAATGTCTGGTCCTTAAAACCAATTAAAACAGGTAACAAGAAACAGAATTAAACTAAAAAAGAAAAATGATTGAGGTTTGTTTTTTAGTTGCATTTCATTGTTTTAATTGATTACAACACTGCCCCAGAAACTTAAATGGTAATTACTTATTTGCATCTCTTTACTCATTGAATACATTTAGTAGGAAAAGCAGCCCCACATCTAAATACAGCAAGATAATGCACAGTTACATTTATTAATCTGAACACTTCTTGTTTGTTTGTTTGTTTGTTTGTTTTTAAAAATAAGACTTGCACAGACTTTACAGGCTGGCTACAAACAAAGCCTGCTCCCTCCCCTCCGTGACATGAACTCCCTCCGAAATCCCAGCTGCTGTGGCCCAAAGCAGTGTGGTAAAAATATTCAACCCCAAAATAAACGTGTCAGTATTGGACGATTACCGGGCCGCGCTTCCCGAGCCCCTCGCGTCACCTGCTCGCTGTGGCATTGACATGTCAGTCTCCTGCGACTAACGCAATGTGACAGTGTTGAGATTATAATATCTGGCCCGTATTACCGGGCATTAGCGCCATTACCGCACCCTGACTGCTCAGGTGGGCCTGCTGGAGAGAGCGAGCGAGGGAGGGAGAGAGAGAGATCACAAAATGAGAAGTGTGAAAAAGGAGGAAGACGATGGAATAAGTTTGACAAACGGGAGAACCGGTTCAGCTGCGCTAAAAGGCCGGCAGGCATTTCTGTCAAATTGTATGGCATATTTTATTCCTCAGGAAGTATTTAAGGAGTCACTCTGGCCTATTGTGATATGGAAAGTAAACCATTTATTGAATAATGATGTTAAGATCTGCTATCTGCATGAGCATTAGTGTGTAGGGGGCTCCATAAGATCGAGGAGGGGGCTTCTGTGGGGTGCAATAACAAAGAATACGGGGGCAGCCCAATTGGATGAAGCTATTCTAATAATGAACAGCTGAACAAGCACCATCACTTCACATGATTTAATATTTACATCGCGCCACGCCTGATTTCATACCACTTTTCCAGGGCCTTCATTTGTTTCCCCCAAAAGAAAACACTTCTGTTGCACAGCCTTGTTGTTTTAATTAGGAAAATTAATAAATAAGAATAAATTAGCGTAGCCTCCTGCACCCCCTTTCACTGGTGGCAGCATTATTGCCATACCATGCTTGCTTGCTTGCATGGGGATGTAGGTGCAGGCTACAATTAATCTTTAATAAGTATGTGATTCATTATGATTAGCGCGTGGATTCACTGTAATGGCCCCTCTCTGCGCTAGCAATCAACCTCACTCTGTTTATTCTCACACCGCTTTCCGATTCATCTCCGTCTGAGCTCCCCGGATCTACATATTCACCGCTGCGTGGCATTTCCCTCTGGTCCTGATGTGGGGGGCCATTTGTTGGGCAGCTGATGGGTATCTCTTTATCCATCTGAGGGTCATTAGGGAAGGCTGAGGGGGAGGTAGAATGGGGGAATGGAGGGCTCATTGTCATCAAAAAAACATTGGGAGGGGCGCCGCTACAAGAAAGACGGCTCATTTTGGAAAAGGAATTAATATGTCTGCTAAGTGTGTGGAGAAGTTGGTGCAAAGAGGGGTGCAAGTCCCCAGTGGTGACTTATCATTCATCAACCCCAGTAAGCTGATGGGTGCTCAGAACAAACCCCCAGAGTGATTAATTAAGTGTACTTTTGGGTGCGGGGGGAGTTGTTGATGCTAAAGTACCGTCGCTCTTGTAATGTGATAGAAACTCGTTTAGTTCCAGCCATATTTGTTTATTGTGTCACCCCACCCCATGGGAGTGGTGTTAAATGCCCCAGTGATGGCGAGAAGTGAAGAGCATCACTCATGCTGACAGTACAGCCGCGCCGTCGGTAAAGCTGCACTAACACTACACTCCGGTCAGAAGTTTGTGAAATGATTGCACAGCTCGATCGAATTGCAGGACTTCTGAATGTGGCAGACGCCGCCATTGATGACATGGGGAACAAAAAAAGCGACTAGGAACAAATACCCATTTTTAAGTAGAAATTGTAGTCAAAAGATTCGCTGGAGTTTGCGAGGAGTTTCCACAGCTGAGTTCAAATGAGGTGACATCTAAGATCATTCTCCTACTTCTGCCTTGGTTTTACTACAAATCTCTTCACGCTAAACGTGACGGCACTGCAGAGGTGATGTCACTATAGGCATTTAAGTGTCTAGAGGCACAAATGTGGGTAGACCAGTCGTTTTATTTAAACTGTGTTTCTTTTGTTATCTATAATTGGCCTTGTGGTTTATATAATTAAAATACCTACATCTGTTGTCTCTTTGTAAAGTTTCTGTATTTAACACAAAGTGTTATTTTTGTCATTCATCGCCTATTATCATCTGTGTTTACTCTGTCAATGTACTGTAGGTTTATGTAGGAAATTGCAGACTAAATCAGACATATTACATTGGTCCATGAGATGGAGGTTAAGGCGTTTAGACAAATCAGTCAACTCAAACTTTAATATCTGTAAAGAGACATACTAGAGACACACAAGGAGACATACGTTCACTCAAGAATATCCCTGAACTGTCAACTCAGAGTTTTCTCACCAACACCACTTGACAGCACCGATCTTGAGCCATTTTTTCCACCACACATACACACACACACACACACGCACACGCACACACGTACCACTATCCCCTCCTAGAATGTTCATTGCCCAGAAAATAATTTCTCTAGCCATTTCAGCGCCTTTGTGAGCGGCAATCAATTTTTCTTCTCTTCATGATGGTCCTGCGTGTGGGCATAGAAGTTTGACCTTCTCTAAAAGATCTATCAATTTATCCGTCCATCCTGCAACCTATCCATTAATGTTTTCATCTTCCCCCATTGTCTTTTTTTTTTTCTTTTTCTCTTCTCTAGCTGCCGGCTGTTGGGTGGTAAAGTGTCTTTAAGCTTATGTGCTCTTCAGAACGCAGCGCGTCTGTTTGAGCAATTATAGCTCCGAAACCAACTGGTGGAGAAAATGACGGTAATTGTGACGCAGGAGAATATGCACTTGAGACAAAGGGAAGCCTGGTTTTACCAATGGGACATCTGTGAGGCCCCAGGAGAGGATGGGGTCGGCCTAAAGGGCTAAATGACACATCGCCTTCCCGCCGAGGGGGTCACCCATTTTCTCACCGTGTCCTACCCACATTTCATTGGTAGCAGCTCTATTAAAAGCCAACCCGCTGTTTATCTGCCTGCAAGTTTCTCATTCTTCACTGAATGTCTTTTTTTTGCGGCCTACGTTTGTGTATTCTAAGCATGATGCTAACAACTGAGCAAGCATTTTGGCACACGTCCGCCAAGCAGCTCATTTCTCGACATATTTTGACTTATACCTATAAGCAGTATAGTAATACAGGGTAAAATAACATAGTAGGTTGTTTTCTGATCAAAGCCCCTTGGTCTTTGATGAACAACGGTCAAAGTCCTTCCGTACTCAGAAACATTACCAAAATGCAATGAGCTGTCTTGGCCCATTATTAACTTTCCTTGAAAATTACATTTAAATTAGTTTAATAGTTTTTGAGTTATTTTGCTAACAGTCAAACACACGCTGGCTGTCACATGACCTCCTACCTAGACGAAGGTCATAACACAGGCTAAGTAGTTGTTAGCCTAAGAAAAACAATAGTATTTCTTTCTCTCAGCTTGGTTATTAGCACTTTTGTATAACAGTTCTGAAAATCCTTTGTTTCCATATGTCCATTCCAATATAAAACATGTTTTAAGAGAGAAAGGGTAAACAAGGGTTTAAAAGATTACACATCTACACGTTTTCTTTTTTTCTTTTGGGATGTATCGGCTGATCCATGTCTGCCGAGCACATAATGATGTAGTCCAGATAGCTGCACTTTGCTTTGTGTGTCGGTCCCTCTGGGATGGAGCTGACAACATAAGGAGGTCCGAGGCTTTTTGAGAGGGGTCACAACCTCAGGAAGTGAAGCCAGGTTAGGAAAGTGACAACCGCCTCCTCCCTTTCCTTCTTAAACACGCCAACACAATGCCAGACGAGGTTTTCAGGACATAAAAGGGGGTTTATTTTAGGCCAAATGCGCGTGAGGATCAAGAGAGACAAGATTGCCGTGGTTTTTAAAGACTTCCTCTTTTTTTAATACCAACATAATCCTTCCGAACCGATGCTGATCAATCTCTGCTTTTGTCTCCACTGGACTGTCAGCCAAAGTGAACTTTGCCTCAGCAGAGTTTCTCTCTGTGGGCCTATTCTCCTGTATCTTTTACATCTCACTGATCCCTTTCTCCTTTTTACGCTTGCGTCGCGCTAACCCTTTTCCTCTCGTCACCGACCCAGAGCCTTTCCATTCCCTTCTCTCTCCCTCTCCACTTGTGATCTCTTCTTCTCATTCGCGCTCCTCTTTCTGTCCCTTCCAATCTCTCTCCTTTTCTCGCTCCCCCTTTCCCCGGCTCTCAGGACAGTATTATATATTCCAGTCTCATGCTTTACATGATTTGGGCAATAGATGAAGCCATATCCCTCTCTCCTCCTCTGGTTCTCCCCTCCCTCCTCTCTCGCCTTGTTGTTTAATGTTTCAATTTGGAGGAAGCAAACATTCAATCAGACAGATTAACTGTTTAATGCATGTCATCAGTCAAACTGTCTACAAAAGGGGGGCCCCCTCGGCCCTCTGGCTGCCGACCCCCCCCCCACTTTCCCCCAACTGCCGCTACGTCCTTCTCACTCCCCTGCTCTCCACGCGCACACTGTCTACTCTCATATAGACAGAGCCATTCAGACTGGAGCCCAGACACAGAGGCATCTGTGCACACACACACACACACACAGATATCCAGAAATACAAATATTTACTCACAAAGCAACAAAACCATACATGAAAATCTGCATTGTTGTGTTATACTCAGCTAACCATATGCATGAAACGCCTCATGCTGATATCTATGTCAGCGAACACGTCGCCATGCCTGCAGCAGCAGCAGCAGCAGTAGCAGCAGAAAACACGTACGAGCGTGCATTTGCATGGCAAAGTTCGTGAATTGCATGAGACATTTCATGTAATTCCACTGCCACATGTACTGATGTGATGGAGAACGCGTCGACTGGTTCACTCGCAATGGTGGAACCGCTTTACACAATTAAGTCAGGAGGCCTTAACAGACAACGCGCACGCACTCACGCAGGCACACGCGCGGATAGGGAAATCAAAGTGACATGGAAGTAAAGCAAGAGGGAACCGAGGACTAGAGGAAATGAAAAGAGTAAAGAGGAAAAAGGGGAAAGAGGAAAGAGAGAAGGGGCGACTGAGTGCGCTGCAGATGGAGGAGCCTGTAAAACAGGGAGCAACACGCATGCAGTGTGTACAGCATGCTTTAGATAAGGATAAAAACCTGATACATGCTTTAGGTGAGCGTGAATAGTCACCTGCAAACAACAGTGTCATTATCACACTTCCAGCACCACCAGTTCAGATTTTAAATTAAAAAGAGGGTTTACAGCTTTACCTTGTGAAATCCTGAATGTACATTGAAAGTTCTGTGTGCAGTGGCAGTCTTGAGTAATGCTTACATACGTTGCTCTTTTGAGGGTCATCATTGAATTATTAATCATGTAGGTCTGTCAATATGAAATAAGAGCCATTTTAGACAATTCTAAAACCAGTTAAGCGTATGTACCTGGAGATCTCAGCAGCAGCTTCTGGTTGTTTTGCTTCGGATAAAACCACCAGCTAAACACTGACAAATGTCTGCTGTCATGCGATGATCTCAAACAGCTACTGTCCTGCTGGTTCGCACACTCCCTGCATCATTTGTTTTCTTTGTTTTTCTTTCTCTCATTCATTTCGGCTTTATCTCCTGGTGCCATGCAGCATCTTAGGTATCTCACTCTCTCTCCCACTCTCCGACCACAGCGCAGAGGGTGGCCAAACCTGGTAAGTATCGACAGGGAGCTCCAGTGACAGGGAGGGAGTCAGTCAATGCCCAGACACCCAGGGCAGGGGTCAATGACAAAAGGTAGGCCTCCTGGAAGGTGGGAGCGAGGGAATTAGATGGACAAAAAGACAAAGAAAAGCCGAAAAAGCCAATTGATAGATGGTAATGTGAGATAGCATAACTTTAAGACAAATAGATAAATAGAGTTTATATATGCCCAAGTCATGGTTTTGGTGCTCAGCCAATGAAAATGAATTAAAAAAAAACAAAACAAAACACATTAATATTTTAAAGAGTAACAGCAGAGAAAAACAGAATTATGGAAAACTGGTTTGGTCTCACGTTCCAAACTGGAGACGCCAAAGCAGACGCGTGAGAATGACGCCAACGCTTCTTCAAGACTGCAGCTAGGACAAGTGAGGAGCAGTAGATGATAAATAACAGACCACACACACACACACACACACACACAAACACACACAGTCAGCATGTATTGAGTGTTGGGCAGCAACTCCTACTCTTACTATCCACCATCTCAGTCTCTATCAGACATCAGTCCCTTCTCCTCTAATCATTTCCTTCCTTTTGGCCTTCTTCTCCTTCTAATGCAATTATCCTTCCTCCTCTATTTCTTCCTCTCCCACAACTACCTGCTAATCTTTCGTTGGCGCTCTCCCGTTTGACTCAGTTGGCCACTTTTTGTTGTTCATCTCTCATGATGTCCGTGTTCAGGTTCTGGCTAACAACAGCGCGTCTACCACTGTCACTTGTACTTATTGTTCCTCCTTATTTGCTCTTACCTGGCTGACTTTTGTTTTGCTCTTTAGTGATCAGTCTTCTGTAGCTACAGTGCGTGACAAAAAGGTTCTCATTAATCAATATCACTCTCCAAATGCTATACCATTCTTCTCTGAGCCTCTGCAATATGGCAAAAAGAAACATTTGGAAATAAAAAAAACGGGGGAGCGCACTACAATACTGTGAATAAAAAAAGTTGTGGGCTTTATTAAAATATATTTATTTTTAACAAATAACGTGTCTTTGAAGTCTGTTAATTGCTTGTGACTTATAAATCTTACAGATCAAAGTGTTAATTAACAAAACCTCGTCAAAACACCTTTTAAAAATATCAATAACATCCCGCGGTTATTTATTATCAAAACAATACTTATCTATACAACAACAAGCAAGACAACTATTTGATTTGGTTTATTCTTTTGGTGCGGTTGTTCCACCAGACTTTGGAAGTGTCACATCTCTCGCAGGGACGGCGTCTCGTGGCCTTCGGCTACAAACACGTTCCGCTTGGTGAAGCAGTAGTATGTTGGTGGGACTGACCTGGCGTCCAGAGAGCGGGCACCGGGGGCAGCAGCAGATCACTGACGCAGTACCAGTCCATGCCTCCGCAACACCTGAAACACAACGTGCACATGCAACGGAGCTCAGTAAAAAAACAACGATTACTTAGCAAATATTCATTTACACACGGTACACGTGAAGTGGTTTTAGGAAGAGTCTAGGTTGGAGACAGTGCACTTTAATAAGAAGGGAATTATTGCGTAATGCCAAAGACCACAAGTTCAAAACCATTTTGGAAATCAATTTCAAATATGGTTTGACTTTGTTCGTCTTTGCTTTAAATCAGGTGTTTGATGGATGTTATCTTCTGGAGCAACCTGAGGCTGGTTCTGACGCAACACGCTGGACATCCATATAGCGCATTTATGAGCAATCCCTTTGAAACACTGGTCAAAGTTGTAACGTATTACAAATTAACCACAGCCCTCTCATGGTGGGGTCATTCGAGTGCCGTAAAGGCCCCTGCAGCAATGTTGCTGGGGGCAGTTAGGGGGTCCAGTCAGTGCCAGACGAAGGACAGAAGCGTGGACCATATGAATAATAAAATCAAGAAGGGGTGAGTATTTTCTGGCTGGGGTTTGGTGTGGTCAAACCGCATGCAGACAGCCTCATAGGTAGTTTTTTAATTCAGGTGGCCGACACCTAGACAAAAACACAAAGACGTTAAAAAAAAAAACCCCAAACAATAAAATTGTGTTACCGCGGAAATAAACGCATCGACGTGCGCAGACGGGGAAGGAGATTTTGGTGTTTCCACTCTGAGTGATAGGGATGAGACCTCATCAGGGTTGTTTTACAAAGCTCAGATGGAAGCGATGCCCCAGTGCTACACCGGTATCTTTAATGCTGCCCTAGCTAGCTCTCCCTTCACTCTCTGCCTCTATTTAATTATGCTCTGTGAATTTTGGATTTTCCCTCCAGCATTGAAATGGAATGTGAATTATTAAGGTGTGTTTGTATAAATTATTATTGCTAACTCCAGGCATTTTTCTCTCTATCTGTCTCTCTCTGGTTCTTGCTCGTTCTCACCCAGCTTCTAGTCTTTGGACTGTGACCCCTTTCGCTTTCCCTCCTCAGCCTCTTCATCTTTTGTGTTTTCAAGGCTCTCCTTCAGTCTTTAGATAAGAGTTGGCATTCATCCTATCGCAGTCACATCTTTCTTTTTCTTCTCATTCATGCCACTGCCTTTCCTTTTTTCTTTACATCTCACATCCCAGCCTACACGTTTTCCCAGTGAAAATAACTGGTCCGAAAAAGGTCCGAACAGCAGTTATAAGTTTAGATCTGACCGTATTTTCCTGTGGGATATAAATTCCACACCACATGCAGACAGTATTTGATTTTGTAATCAGTGGAACACACATTGGCCTTGATTGGAAATGTGCTCTTTGAAAACACATGTCCCTGTTTAAAACTGGTCTCTAGCCTGCACATGTGTGTAAAGGTCTCAGCTGAGATCTGGAGTCTTTAGAAGAGAAGATATGCTTGTGTTTGAGGTAGTAATCTATAACTTTTACCTTCCCTTGTGGCCTACAGGTCATCAATACTGTATCATCTCTTTCATTTGCTATATTCTTGAGGTCTGCAGTGTGTAAATCTCCTCTCCGGTGAGAATTCATGCTCCAATCCGTCAGGGTTTCTCCAGCCACCTCTCACCACCTACGCATCCCTCCCTATATATTTATATACATGCTTTCTACTTTTTTTTTTCTTTTTTTACTGTGCGCAACGGTTATCTGTACAGGTGAAATATCCTTTCAGCTTCCCTCCTCCATTGTATTCACAAGTGAGTATCCACTAAACCTTCTTTATCCCCACCCTTTCTGTTCTCTCTTTCATGTAATTCCACTGCCACATGTACTGATGTGATGAAGAACGCGTCGACTGGTTCACTCGCAATGGTGGAACCGCTTTACACAATTAAGTCAGGAGGCCTTAACAGACAACGCGCACGCACTCACGCAGGCACACGCGCGGATAGGGAAATCAAAGTGACATGGAAGTAAAGCAAGAGGGAACCGAGGACTAGAGGAAATGAAAAGAGTAAAGAGGAAAAAGGGGAAAGAGGGAAGGGGCGACTGAGTGCGCTGCAGATGGAGGAGCCTGTAAAACAGGGAGCAACACGCATGCAGTGTGTACAGCATGCTTTAGATAAGGATAAAAACCTGATACATGCTTTAGGTGAGCGTGAATAGTCACCTGCAAATAACAGTGTCATTATCACACTTCCAGCACGAATAGTTCAGATTTTAAATTAAAAAGAGGGTTTACAGCTTTACCTTGTGAAATCCTGAATGTACATTGAAAGTTCTGTGCAGTGGCAGTCTTGAGTAATGCTTACATACGTTGCTCTTTTGAGGGTCATCATTGAATTATTAATCATGTAGGTCTGTCAATATGAAATAAGAGCCATTTTAGACAATTCTAAAACCAGTTAAGCGTATGTACCTGGAGATCTCAGCAGCAGCTTCTGGTTGTTTTGCCTTCGGATAAAGCCACCAGCTAAACACTGACAAATGTCTGCTGTCATGTGATGATCTCAAACAGCTACTGTCCTGCTGGTTCGCACACTCCCTGCATCATTTGTTTTCTTTGTTTTTCTTTCTCTCATTCATTTCGGCTTTATCTCCTGGTGCCATGCAGCATCTTAGGTATCTCACTCTCTCTCCCACTCTCCGACCACAGCGCAGAGGGTGGCCAAACCTGGTAAGTATCGACAGGGAGCTCCAGTGACAGGGAGGGAGTCAGTCAATGCCCAGACACCCAGGGCAGGGGTCAATGACAAAAGGTAGGCCTCCTGGAAGGTGGGAGCGAGGGAATTAGATGGACAAAAAGACAAAGAAAAGCCGAAAAAGCCAATTGATAGATGGCGATGTGAGATAGCATAACTTTAAGACAAATAGATAAATAGAGTTTATATATGCCCAAGTCATGGTTTTGGTGCTCAGCCAATGAAAATGAATTAAAAAAAACAAAACAAAACACATTAATATTTTAAAGAGTAACAGTCGAGAAAAACAGAATTATGGAAAACTGGTTTGGTCTCACGTTCCAAACTGGAGACGCCAAAGCAGACGCGTGAGAATGACGCCAACGCTTCTTCAAGACTGCAGCTAGGACAAGTGAGGAGCAGTAGATGATAAATAACAGACCACACACACACACACACACACACACACACACACACACACACACACACACACAAACACACACAGTCAGCATGTATTGAGTGTTGGGCAGCAACTCCTACTCTTACTATCCACCATCTCAGTCTCTATCAGACATCAGTCCCTTCTCCTCTAATCATTTCCTTCCTTTTGGCCCTCTTCTCCTTCTAATGCAATTATCCTTCCTCCTCTATTTCTTCCTCTCCCACAACTACCTGCTAATCTTTCGTTGGCGCTCTCCCGTTTGACTCAGTTGGCCACTTTTTGTTGTTCATCTCTCATGATGTCCGTGTTCAGGTTCTGGCTAACAACAGCGCGTCTACCACTGTCACTTGTACTTATTGTTCCTCCTTATTTGCTCTTACCTGGCTGACTTTTGTTTTGCTCTTTAGTGATCAGTCTTCTGTAGCTACAGTGCGTGACAAAAAGGTTCTCATTAATCAATATCACTCTCCAAATGCTATACCATTCTTCTCTGAGCCTCTGCAATATGGCAAAAAGAAACATTTGGAAATAAAAAAAACGGGGGAGCGCACTACAATACTGTGAATAAAAAAAGTTGTGGGCTTTATTAAAATATATTTATTTTTAACAAATAACGTGTCTTTGAAGTCTGTTAATTGCTTGTGACTTATAAATCTTACAGATCAAAGTGTTAATTAACAAAACCTCGTCAAAACACCTTTTAAAAATATCAATAACATCCCGCGGTTATTTATTATCAAAACAATACTTATCTATACAACAACAAGCAAGACAACTATTTGATTTGGTTTATTCTTTTGGTGCGGTTGTTCCACCAGACTTTGGAAGTGTCACATCTCTCGCAGGGACGGCGTCTCGTGGCCTTCGGCTACAAACACGTTCCGCTTGGTGCAAGGTATCCGCAGGGTTTCTTCTGTGCAGGTGAAAAAGCATCAGATTGCTCTTTTTTTTCCATCTACTGACAATACCAGATGCTTTAAAGTAAATCTAAACCTTTCCAGATGTATGTCTTCATTTTATGCATTCATGTTAGCATCACGGCCACGATCGGGTTCCATCTTGCCTCGATCTCACCTTGCTTCCCTCAACTCTGCAGCTGCCTCTTTGCAGCAGTGTTATCTGGCTGCCTAAAGGTGTGTTTATTTATGTTGTGCGAGCGTGTGTTCAAAATTTGAGTGCCAGCTAGAGCCACCTGATACTGTCAAAAAACAAAACATAGCTGCGTAATGTGAGTCTAATAAAGTTAATAAAGCCTTTGTATTTGAGTCTGCCACACTCTCTTCTCCTGTTAGGGCACCACTGACGAGAAATGATGTGTGTGTGTGTGTGTGGGGGGGGGGTTTTTGTGTGAGATAGTGTCTGTGTGTGTTTGTGCTGGGGGGGTGGGGAGTGTGTGTGGGGGGGGTGGGGGGTGATATATCACACAACAAGCGTTGGCAGGCAACCATCTTTCCTTGCAAATTTGCGCTCCTCACTTCCTGCATGCCCCACACTTGGTGCTCTGCCGGAAACAGATGGTTCCCGGAATGTCCTCAAGCAGAGATCTGAGGAGCTGCTAGCAGCCCAAAAGGCACGCGAAGCAGAGAGAGGGTGGGCGCCTTGTCTTGTTCTTGAGAAACTTCTGCCTCTTTGTTGCACCCACTAGTTTCACGTATGCAATCCCGATCTGCTGTAAAGTCAGCTAAGCCTCGGGTCTACAGCAGAAAGGAGAACGCTGCTTAGCGGCTCCTAATTTAGCTTGAAATTTCAGGACCTCGGAGACGCTTCAGAGCTGCGTTCAGCACCATGGACAGAGAAACAGTCACAGCAGGGAAAACCTTGAAGGGGATTTGAGATGATACATTTCTGTCTTCAATGGTCAGGAAGCGGGCGTGTAAAGCAACATTCCAGCAATAATAGAGAAAGATCCGCTCTAGAATCGCACTGAAAAACCACATGAAGTCTTATTCTAAGGTTAAACCACATATGCATTTCATGCACCTTATAATAGTACAATAAAATATTACTGTCAGATCATTTAGAACGATCAGCCCTGATCGTCTATTTATTTTTTTAATTACAGTCACCCCAATCACGCAGAACATTTTAATTATCCGGCCAGGACAGAATTCCAAACGCCAATTATATAAAATGCGATGACTGGTCCTTAGTGTGTATTTCAGCCGAGATCTAATGGACTGAAAGCATCCTCTTCCAATTAGGCCGGCTGTAATCCGCAGCTCATCCCTGTCTTACGGCCCACTTGTCCTGCCCGATACTTTGATCCGGGCTTGGCGCCACCTGACGAGCCGGCCTTTTGTGATGGAGCACGGGGGGCTAATCTCACTGACCCGGCGCAACCCCGAGCACCCACTCCCCCGGCCCTGGGTGCGGTTCAACGCCACCCCGGACACACAACGACTTCCCAGAAAGGGAGAGAGAGAGAGAGAGAGAGAGAGAGAGAGAGACGAGAGAGAGAGAGATGAGACGAAAGCCTTCCTTTTGATCGTGTGCCATCATACGTGTCCCTCCAGCGGGAGCGTGTGCGCACCGCCGGGCCCCAGGAGCGGGTCGGACGTCGATGTAACCGCGTCAACACAGTCAGTGATCCATAACCAGAAACCGATAAGCGAGTGCGTAATGACGGGCTTCATCTCAACTTTGTGTAAGGAACCGGGAGCGGAACTTGGATTTTTAGACAAAAAAAAGCGCATGGATGGATGGATGGATGAGTGGGAGAATGGACGGATGAAAAACATTAAAAACCAGGTCATTTCCATGGAGAGGGGGCTGCTTCGTTTGGTTATCACTGCAATAAAAAGACAAAAAAAATTTTTTTAAAGCCATCATCTACATCCAAAGCGAGTTAGGGTAGAACGCAAAACACTAAAAGAACGAGAGAGAGACGAAAGGGAGGCGCCTTCCACCGCGCTTCTTCCTCGACTGCTATCTCTCGCTTTCACGACCCCCCCCCACCACCACCACCACCCAACACACAGCACACACACACACACACACACACACACACACACACAGCCCTACTCACCAACCCACCCACCCTCTTCTCCCTCTCTTTCTCTGTGGAAAAACGGCAAGGAGGCGCGACTCGCAGGGCCGCACATAGCTGATCAATATTCGATTTAGTTGCTAATTTAGGGCCTTTCTATAGCTGTCATCCCGTGATGTATGAGTCCTAACCCGAGGTCGCCGCGGAAAAGAAGAAGAAGGGGGGAAAAAGGCGAGAGAGGGGGAGAAGAAAAAAAAAATCAAACACCAGTCAACTTTTCACTTAACAATAGAGCGACTTGAATATTATTTATGGGCGAAAGAGCCACTTTATGGGTGAATTGCTCCCATCGCTGGTGGGATGATGAAGCGCCTTGTAAGTGCGCGCCACCCGGGCTCCGACGCCCGCGTAAACATGCGTGCGAGGCTGGGGAGACGCGCGTAAACACGCGAGGAAATCTCCCTGGCTTTCTAAAAGGCACCAAATGTACATACGTGGGAAATATTCATATCAGCAGACGCCAATATCCTCCCGGAGTTCACGCTGCCGCGTGAACGCGCACATTTGATTGATGGCTTTTGGGTGATACTCAATCGTAGCCACCCGCTTGTGCAAACAGCCAGGTTTAGGATGACACAAACGATATCCTATTTGTTATATAGACTAATATTATGTATTATGGACCTAATTGTTTTTGCACAATGTTTTGCGCGCACACACGCACGAACGACCGTCAAATCTGCTTTATTTTCCCACTTAATGTCTTCCCGATCGATCACTGTTCTAAGGATGTTATCAATAATTTGAAAGCCTGATTAACTTCAACGTATCCATAACAATTCCACAACGTTTATCCTCTCTCGAATTTTTAATTAACGCCCGCTTAATTAGTTCAAGATCGTTTGGGAGTGCCATACTTTATTTTAAAGCAGGAGGGGGAGGAAATTAACATAAAAATCTCTGCTGATAAATTGATATATTATCAGGAAAGAAGTGTTGTAGGAATTTCGGGCGGAACGAGTCATAAACAGACATCCATCACGATAAGACAGCTTGACAATGTATAATTCTTTGGCAGTATTTTAATTATTTAATGACGGCGGTGTATTCTATCACAAAGAATCATCTAGAATTTAAGAGACAGCTTTTTTTCCGAGTTTAAAAGGCAAACATCCTTTCCTCAGGTGATAAAGTGTGAGTATTGTGGTGTTTTAAACAGAATAAATTCATATTCAGCCTAATTACAGGCTTAGCTGGTTTTGCATCTTTGCCAAAAACAATTTTCTGCCAAATTTAAACTGTTGACAGAAACGTCCCCCTGGTCCTTTAAAGCAAACACTGGCTGCCATGGTAATCTTTGAAGGAATGAAAGGCTTTTAATTAGAGTGATTAGTGAAGGAATCAATAAGGAGACAATGGATACACTGGGAGAGTCTTCAGATCAAGAGCTACGCCACATTAATGTCTGCTCAGGAGCTTCCTCCGCCTTTGTTGCTGCTTGTGTTTTCTGTTTATAGACGGTCGATGGAAAATTCATCGTGTAAAATTAAAAGTTTTGTTTGTGTTACAGGATATTTGGAGATTATCTTCTGAATTCTGATTTCACTCACAGATCAAATCTCCTACATCCAGCGTTTTTCTTAGACTCCATTTGCATCTAAACCAGGATGCGGAGCGTGGAATGTGGAATACCGACTGCTGCTACCTGCCAGGCCTTCCACTGACTGTTAGGTGAAAGTGAGAGCCTGATTTCCCCAGACCCTGTTCTCCAGGGACGCGCGGCTACCCCTGCCATCTCCCTTGAACCCCAACGACTAAACGGACAGGTCATTGATATAAGCACACAGGCGCACACGCTCGCACGCGCTCAGCCCCTTTCCATTCCTACTCTCCAGGCAGGCCCCTGCTGCCATAAAAAGGCCACATTTCCTTCGTCGTTAGCGACAAGACACGCACAGGACATCTCACCTCGATGTATGCATGGTAATCAGATCAAATCTGAAATTACCATCATCAGGAATATCGCAGGAGGGGAATCATCAGCGAGAACAACCTCCTGAATAATAGCTAACGCTGCCGATGAGAGCTGTAATTGTAAATCTGATTCCGCCCTCAACCTCGCGCTGTAATGAGCACCCAGCATTGTTTAAACGACTCAAATGAAATTGATGCCGATTCACCGAGCATGAATGACAGCTTCTATAAAGATGTTTGCGGGGAATGAGATATGATAGGGTGTGCACGCGTGTGTGTGCTCCTGTTTTGCTTGCGTGTGCGTGTGTGTGTGTGTGTGACTGCATATGCGCGGTGGCGGCCCTTGAAAGGGGTGTTTAACAGTGGTATTAATAATCTCCATGATCTATGAGCTCGTCTGGTGTCACTCCACCATTAGAGAGGCGGGCTGTGTATTCTCCACACCTCGTTTCACCCCCTCGCCTGTGTCAGAGCCCCAAAATAATTGTGTGTTAATGGGGGAGAAGGGAGACTAAACTGGGGGTGGTGACGGGGGAGGGTTGGGGGGTGTTAAAGTGCAAGCGGCAGAGGATGGATGCATTACCATGGGAGATGGGTCATTCCTGAAAGATTAGATTAAGCCGGCTATGACTGACCTTCCATAGTAGCAGAAGCTATTGGCAAGACAATATTAGGAAGTAGGAAATACGTAAAATAAAGAAAAGCAGGAGGAGGAAGACTATTAGGATAATGTACACCATCTGCATGTGTGCTGATGAGAGTAAAAGCCTTCCGCTGCACCCTCAAGCCATTTCCAGGTCCTAATCTGGAGGAATGAGCCGTGAGAAGAAGAAGGAACTGAAGTACACTGCCTAACAGGTCTCCCCTGACCCCTCTCACAGTCCCACTCTCCCTCCTCTACTTTGCCTCCCTCTCATTTCCTGTCGCCTCCCAACCTCACTTTCCACCACTTCCATCTACAAACCAAAGTTGCCCAGCGTTGACGGGACCCTGGAGGCTATCGGCAGGGAAAGGTGAGAGTCACCCCTGGCCAGGAGAAAGAGGTAGGAAAGTGAAGAGGCGAGGAGGGGGGAGTGAGGTTTGGGGAGAATGAAGCGTTTCTAATTTAAATACAACCTTTAGCAGACTGAAACTGGCAGCAAGCTTCCCCAGGCTCCCCAGAATAGGGAAAGAAACGGGGGGACAAAGGGGGATAGATGCGGGCCTATAGAGACGTCTCCATGCGGGTTTGCGTGGTCAAGTTAGAGGGCATAGGATAGCGAATGAGGGAATATGATAGAGTGGAATGAAATGAGATGAGAGACAGATGAAAGTAAAAAACACACAGCGGCGGGAAATGCTGTCACCATGCAAAGGTTAAGGGAGGGGAGAATGGGAAAGGGCTTTGAAAGTTAGGTAATAAAGGAGTGTGTGTCTGCGCACAGGCGAGCGGATAAATAGGATAAATGCTCCACACACACACAGACACCCACACACACACACACACACAAAGCAAAACAGGCTCTCAAAGCACCGGGTCTGGTCTGGGTCGTCTCATCAAAACTCGACTGAAGTTGTCTTTTTATTTCTTTCTTAAGCTGTGTTTACGGAGGGTAGCAGCTCCAATTTTCTGGCGCCTCCACTCTGTCCTCCGTCACACTGTCTCCCCCTGTCTGTCCTTCCAGCTCGTCACAGCGGCGACCCCCTCAGCGAGCCAGCCCACTCGAAATGGGCTGCCACTGGGAGAGGAGCTGCAATACAGGTTGTAATCTATACTCTCGACATGAAACGCTGGTAGACTTGTTATTCTTTCTCTTCTGTTGCTGGCGAACGAGTCAAAATGCTCACTGAGAGGTTGATCCACTGAAAATGCTAACTTTATGAATCCTTTAGTAGATCACCTGGACCTGAGATGACTACCTCAATACACAAAACCAATGACATCAAGCAAAATAACAAAAGCAATGCGTCACACCCCAACATTCCAATTGTGTGCTGCCAGTAAGTTTAAATTTCCCGCCATGTCATTTTACATAAGATGAAGTGCCATAGTCATGCATATAGAGCGGCTATTACAAGTGTATTACGAACAAAAGAATCCTGACACGCTCGCTGACAAAGACTGACAAAACCCGATTACACGGCCTCCAGATTAAAAGAGTGTGAGCTGTGCGTCAAGGTGCAACACACAAGTCGTCTATAAGAGGAGGACAGGTAGAGAAGAGAAGAGAAGAGAAGAGAAGAGAAGAGAAGAGAAGAGAAGAGAAGAGAAGAGAAGAGAAGAGAAGAGAAGAGAAGAGAAGAGAAGAGGGGGTATGACTCCCGACCCCCTCCTTCAAACGTACACACCGGGAACTGGCTCCGGCTCCGGCTTCGCTGGAGTGGAGAACCATAAATCTTCATATAGCGGCTGTTTTGATTAATGCAGCTGAGTCGAGCTAGGGGGCTGGACCTATCCCATTACGGCCTAATGGAAGATGGAGCGGCGCTGTCTCCACCACTAGGCCCCTGTCATTTGTTCCACTTTGCAGTCCATTTGGCCGAGAGACTACAAGCCACTCCATCAAAAATATTTTCAGAGTTAATTTCCGCCCGCTTAATTCGCCTTGATTCGGATTGCGTATCGAATGGCAGGATCGATTTTCGCCTGGCGTCTAAATTAAATAAAAGAGAGGGGGGTATACTTTAGGTCTGCGTTTTCTTTTCTTTTCTCTTTTCCATTCCATTCTTCCACCTCGTTTCCAGACATCCTCCTCCGCGGGACAAACTCGTTCTTTTTACGATGCATCTCATTTCCTCCCCTTTTCTCGGATTTTGATAGACCCGTGTTTGCAGAGGAGGAAAGGAGAAGGAGGGAAAGAAAGAGGAGGAGGAGGAGGAGGAGGAGGCACAAATCTGATTGTAGTTACACATAAGGAGAAACCCATTGAATGAGGCGCTCAGACGTATGCATGAATTTGTCATGAATTACTCACTCACATAAAGACTTTGACATGAGGGAAACACCTCTTTATGAGAGGTGGATCAAGGAAAGAGAGAAAGAAAGAAGAGCAACATATGTCCCCATATGACAGCTCCACTGTCTACCAGAGAGGGATTATGGATAACATAAAGTAAAGAAGAATTGGACAGGGCTACAGAGGAAAAGTGGGATAAATTAGGGGTATCGGGGTACTGGGAGAGGGTGAAAAATAATAGGGTGGGAAAGTACCAAAAAAGAAATGAACGCAGGCAAAAAAAAAGGCACAGTGACAAATTGGTCGAGTGTGTCGTGAATTCCCTTTTAGATTTAAAGCCCTGTGTAGCCCATCGTCATATCTTTCCAGAGTAATTTATTTTCTCATTTCTCTCTCTCTCTCTCACCTCACTACCTCTCTTTCTTCCTTGCTCTCTCTGAATTTATCTGGTAGTCACGTGGATGAAGAAGGGGGAGAGAAAAGTCAATAAAAGTCTCTGGCGACAACTGTTTCCCCCCCCCATCGCTCTCTTGTCTCCTTCTTGCATTACCTCTCCTGCTTTGCCTTCTATTTGTTTATGCACTGGAGTCGTTTTGCTCCTCCCCATTTCCTCCTCCATCGACTGTTTCCTCTTTCAGATCCTCTTTCATATCACAGCACTACAAGCTATACCTACTCCTCTCCAGAGGAGCATATTGATTTTATTCTCAGCGCAAACACCAAGCCCGTGCCTCGAAATTACAAAACCAGGAAGCTGTTGGATACAACTCTTGTATCCAGCTCAGAAAGCTTTCGATACACATTACAAAGTTCTCAGAGGCTCACGGACGAAGGCCGGAGAGCTCTGGCCTGCAGCCATGAAGCCACACGTAGATTGTTCAAATCAACAAGGGAACTGGATTCAACCACAAAACCAAGTCTGGTTCCAGAAACCGAAGGAGAACTTAAGATATTCCCAGATCTGCGCTCTGCGTTCCGTCCACTTCACATTCTCTCCAATCTCCAAACCACATGAGGATCTTTTAACAATTCTGTTCTGGCTGTGGACTTTTAGAGCAGTGGAAGGCAACTTGGGGCCTCTGGGCCAAAACTGGGTGTACTCCTGTCCTGGCTTTGACTGCTGGGATGGACAAGGAAGGAGGCCTCAAAAGCTAGATCAAGCAGGATATGCTGCAACCAGGATGTAGGCGGAGGAGTCAAGGTGTCTGCTAGCGGAGGAGAGGTTAGATATGAACTAAACGGGAAGTACAAAACAGGACTATCGGATTCGACAAGATGCGATAGGGATTAGGAGAAGGTTTACAAGAAATTTAAGAATGAATAGTCTATAGTGATGTGGCCACACTGCATTACTGTCCAAAAAAAATACCAAAAAAAAGGTGGGAATTTGCAACACTAAACAGCTGCTTCTATTCATTTCCCACTAGTCTGTGCCAAAGACTTTATACAGTGTCATGTCATAAGGTATCGATATATTCTGACACTCTTAGTAGAAGTACCTTTATTTTTGGTAGAAATCAGGAGTGTGTAGACTTTAAGGTCTGAATCATCACATTGTAAAGGTTCCATGTCTCAAATGCATGGATGTTGATGCCTTTTCTAAAATGTAACTTACATTCTTAGATACCCAGAGCAAATGATGTCGTGTTGGCTAAAGTAAGAAATAGCCAACAAGACATCATTAGAGGTATCGTTTTGTATCGCGTAGAGAATCTTCACTTTGACATTTCTTGACTGACAGAGTCCCTCACTTTAAACCACGGCACAGTCAAGCATAAATATCTTCCCAGACGGATTTTTGGACTAACAGCTGCACAGCGGCCCGGGGCTGATGCTAGTCTACCTAAAAAAGTTGATGAAATTGAAGCGCCTCTTTTCTGTTGGTATCCTTCGGGGGTTTACCTTTCACAGCAATGGTCGAGCCACCCGGCAATATGACTTGTTCACTCAGCCCCCACCAACACGAGCGTCTCTATTTCAGCCAGCACATCTGTTATTGTCTGATTCTTGAGAAAAAAGTGGCTGAGCGGAAGATAATGAAATCAAAGCCCAACACACACACACACAAGGCAAGAAGCCCCTGGTAAGAAACACACTGTGTCAATATTAATCTCTCTGACAGAAAGTCGAAAGATGGCATCTGTCACACATCATCTTTCCTCTCTCCTGTCTTTTTGCAAAGTGGAAAAAAACAGATGAGATAGGAGGAGGTTTTGGTGGGATTGAAGAGAGGGAAGTTGTTCAGAATTGAGAACGAGGGCCGGAAAGGGCGATGGATTTCAACTAAAATAAGCTGTACTGTCTTTTATTTGGAAGATTTAAGGCACCTTTATTAAAATATATTTGTTTGAATCAAAAAGCTGCAGAGAAATAAAGCAAAATACTGCTCAAAGAGATTTTAGGGATATAGCCGGATATATATATTAGTTCATTCTATAGAATATTTAGCAATAAGAAGTGAGAAGTTTAAAAAAATGAGAAGCAATATGACCCGCAGGTCCGAGCTGAGACCTCATAGATTTATTTTCAAGGTCATGGTGTGAAAAGCAACAAGTTTGGTGATGAGCTTCCTGGCTCCGAGGGAAAAAAGGCAAAGCAAAACTTACTCTCGGGAAAAAAAAAGGACAAGTTGCTTAAAGGCAGCAGCCCAAGATCACTTGGTGATGGTGATAATGTAAAATGTTACGATACTTTGTGATTTTATCTGCTTACAGGTTTCTCTTTCCTCGTTCACAGGCGCTTCCCTATATCTATCCTTCAGCCTCGCTCCGTATCTCTTTCTCCCACTCATTTCACCCAAAACGCTTTCCTTTCTTTCATCTTTTTTTCCACCTAGCTTCCTCTTCCTCCCACCTCTCCTCTTCCTCCCTCCCTCCGTCTCTCCATCTTTTGGACATTTCTCTTAGACCCTTCCATATCCCTCCGCCTCCTCTTTTCCCCTCCTCTTTCCCCGGTGATGAATGAGTCTGTCTGCCGGGTGCAGTTCATATTTACCGAGCAGGGGAGCGCACACTGTCACTCTCCCTCGCCCTCCACATCTCTATCCCCGGACTGAAGAGATAGAGAGCGGCAGAGGTTACGGGGGGGGATGAGACGAGGCGAGAGGCCACGGTCAAGGTATCCACTCCAGAAGTCATCGCTGTCACAGACGGCTCGTTTGAGAACACATTAGTTCTGACCAGCACAGCTACTGACTGCTACCATTACGGGAGAGCGAAATCTTCCTTTTGACCAACCTGTCAAAGTGGTGATACTAATAGGGAATAAGCAGCATCTTACCATCTCTTTTGTGCGAAACTCGCCAGCCCACTCTAGGCACTCAATGCAATGCAATTTAATGGCGATTTTTTCTCTCCATCTTTTGTGGGAGCCGTGCTTTTAGGCACATTTGGACTTGAGAGGGAGGGAATGTGAGAGCCGCTACCAGCTGCAGCTTATCAAATGCCCACAAAATACCCAGTTTCATCTACACCCACGCACCCCCAGCGTGTTTGCAGGGAGTCAAACGGTGTGTTTTGACCCGTGCGCTGACCCAGTCATGAATAAGACGAGTGGATGCGGGCCCGACGCAGCCCAAAGGGACAGACGGAGAGCCGCTGCAAAGCCCTGCAGAGCCACCATCTCTTCCCACACACTGACCTCTGAGGCCAGAAAAAACAAAAACTACGGTAGCGTGACGACACCAGTGACACACGGCGCCAACGCGCACAATGTGTTCTTCTGTCAAATTGACAAAAAATAGACAGTAAATACGAGGAAAATTGGATAGCTCAAATTACATCAAAAAAAGAAAATCCCCTCAACTGGACTTTTATATGATTCAATATCAAGGTAATTTAATGTGCTGACTGCAGCCAAAAACATGACAAACTGTCTGTCAGAGGGGAATAAAGAATTTTCTATTGTTTTTTTTAAACGTTAAAAGCCAAACATTTAACTACAAATAAGTACATTATTGTATTTTTATATGTCTATTCTGACTTTTAAAACCTTTCCTGTGTTGATACTTGCATAAAATGACAAAATCGACAAGGAGTAATGTAATGTTTAATAAATAAATTAAAATGAAAACTACAATGAGGTTGTGTTAGCACAAGTGTTTAAAAGATGTAAAGACAAAATTGTAAATAACTTTTGAATATAAACGTTTAAACGTTCATCCCATGTAGCTGCACATCCGAATCTAAAGAGGGACGTGTCAAAGAACCAGAAGGAAATAGGAGCAAAAGAGGATGGGGACGAGGCCAATAAGAGAAAAGGGAAGCATCATGCCATAATCATGTGAATATTAGAGAAAATTGGAGGCGGGATAGGTGAAAATTGGATATGGGAAAGATTTCTGTGGAGCAAAGAAAAGCCCAAATGCATCAAACGTGGAAACGGGGACTAGCATCAAATCAAATGACGACAAAAATGCCCCACAGAATAAGTCAGCGCTGGAAAATCTCCTGTCTAAAAGCACTAATCCACAGACAAATGACAGGGTCAGAGGTCTAAGACAGGAAGCGCTATCAGCTGGTGCAACATATGATGGAGGAGATATGAGGTTGCTCCATAATGGGGCATAAAAATATTCTCAATGTGAAATAATAGGCTTGCTCCACATCATATAGAGTTCTAACAAATTGCCTGAAGTTTTAAAAGACATTTGCAGAGCTGGAGTATTCCCTGAAGCATCCTTTCCACAGCTATCCATTTCCCCCTGGTGCCTCAGGAGAGGAACTACTTCTGCCTCATCCTCCGCTCTCCAGCTGATGTGGGCCTCAGCCTGGGACCAGTCTCCCCCACCCCACACACACACACAAACACAGCAGAAAAACACCAACAGCTATCTGTCATTTGTTAGGATATAATCCCCCTCTGTGTTTTGTGTGCCGTTCCCCGCGCCCCATGCGTTCCCCGGATCATATTTGTTCATGTGCGCCACCGCCGATAGAACGTCCCAAAAATGGCCGCCGCGCAATCCATCTCAATTTTCCAAATCTATTAACTTTCTTTGTGTGGCCGGTCCTCTCCGCCGGCTCGATCTTTACAAACCCGCGGTTGTTCAACAATTATGATAACTGCAACAGAGGGAATTAGAGAATCCAGCCATTTATCTCTGCGCCCCTCCTCCACGCAGACATGACGCGGCTAAATGAAAAATGTACGCGCTTTAAGAAGTATTGATTCCAGTTTTAAACAAAGGTACAGTCAATATTATTTACTACTAAATATATCTTTGTTATCTGTGCTGGACTTGTAGTTACTGCTCTGTCCTCGTAATTGCGGACATAAAAATAATAGAGCAATTCCCGGTAAATTAACAGAAACAGGTGCGCTTGTGACTCCTGTCCTGGTGATGCATATCCCGGGTGAAAATGGATGTGTGTGTGTGTGTGTGTGTGTGTGTGTGTGTGTGTGTTTGCAAGACTTTCTTCGATGACCCCGCCACAAGGCAGAGATATTCCATTGCAAACAGGGCAAAAGAAAGTTAAATCACAAAACAAAAAAAAGGCCATTTATCTATTAGGAACCTTGGGACAAAAATCGGAAAAAAAAATAATGTCATCATCGAGTGCTTTATCCAAGGGTTATTTCAGGGGGAGAAGCGGAGGGGCATACGTCTCCTATAACGAGAGAAGAAAAGAAAGAGGCCAAAAGGCACTAAATAGTTTCTGGATGGTCTGGTTATACCTGACCTCCATCTGTCCCTTTAGGTCACAGAGCATGTTAACCACTGCGATGGTCAGGAAGAGGCTGCAGCTGGTTGCCATGGTCACCCTGCTTCTGAAATGATTCATTTGGAATTTTAGGAACAGTGTTTGTAACAGTGAAAGCTGCTTAAATTTAAATGGTCAAACCGTCACACAGAGGGATAAGTCGCATTAAACTGCATTTGTTGTTGTTGTTGTTGTTGTTGTTGTTGTTTTATAGTATTCCAAAACAGATAGAAGACAATTATAATCATCACAAGGCTAAAAACGCATAAGACTAGGTAAAACAGGCAGAATATTAAGATCTATAGAGAAAAGGGTAACAGAGGGATGAAATAATGTTTTAGTGTTGTTAGCGAGCTGAAGATGACATCATCATCCTGCTGCAGACAGCCTCTCATGGCATGCAGCCTCCTCAGCGTGATGATGATGATGATGATGATGATGATGTTGCTGATGATTCTGCTGCTGATGATGATGATAATAAAAACCTGCAAATAGCCTTTTTTTTATTTTAAAAATAAAAAAAGGCTATTTGCAGGTTTCAGCCTTAGTAAAGCTCATTTACATGCAGATGCACTGATCTATACAGGCACGGTTTGGCTTTTTTCTGTCACTTTACAAGAATAATAGTATCTTTTTTACATTTCTAATTAAGGGTCTGAGAAAAAGCTCACAGCTTTATGCCGTATGTTCACGATCCACGGCCTTCTGTATTGGAGACTGCAGGTTTTTACAAATGTGGTTTGGATTTTCGTTGTTGTTGTTGTTTTAGCAAAAAGCGTTTTGAAAAGGCAAAGATTTCTCCTTTACCAAAACTTTTTTTTTTTTTAATCAGCCAAAACATTCCGAGGAATATATCCATATTCCAATGAAAACTAAGGTGAAAATATTCCTGACTGGAGCGGGTGACGGCACTGAGGAGGATTAGTAAAAGATTAACTGTGTGTGGAGCTCCTGTTAGTTTTCCACCGCCTGAGCTGGAGACGTCTGCACAGTGTCCAGTTATCATGGCTCCATCTCTCCCCTAACAAATGCCTTCAGGCCTTCTAATTCCCAATTCCCAGACTTTGTTAATGGCAGATTTCATGCATCTCAGGGTCTGCTCCCTCCATTCTCTTTGTGTTTTGTTGCAGAACTCAGCTGTAGGTTGTTGGGTGAAACATTTATTTATTTCTATATTTTTTTTCCCCCAACCTGATTGTGTTAATAATTAAAAGTTGGACAGAAACTGTTTGGGGTTTTCTAAGTCATGTAAAAATGTAATTCTTTATTAAACTCCTGATGCTGTTTAGAACATTTTCCAATGAAACATACCAAAAAGGCCTTAAAATTAATTGGCTGGAGATTCATTTGGAGCTTTACTGAATATATTAGAGTTAATATCAACACTCTCCGCCCTGGATTAACATATATGTTTCTCTATCAATACAGCTGCCAGCGTCCTGGCTATATGTTTTTTAATGTTTTTTAAAAGTGTTGCAAAAACAAAAAGCTTTAAAAATACACAGAGCTTACAAGACTGACACGGGCTACATCAGGTGCCAGTTGTTAAATAAATAGGAATATTAGACCTGGAAATTAATAAAAACCAAAAGATTAGGTTCATGCAGTCATAAAATAATTTATTACATCATCACAGATAATACAGCATTATTATCTGAACATCCTCTCAGGCCTCATCTCATTCATCCACCGTTTGACGTCAAACACTGCAGCAACACACAAGAAAACCAATCTTTTTTTAAAGCTTTTTTTAAACAAACATGCCTTTTTTTCTTAAACTAACTGTGCTCACAAGAGTTAAAAATGAGAGAGAACATTTTTCCATGTGCAGAATAAAACTGTAGTAGTTCCTAATAAACTCCCTTATCATTGTTATGCAAATGTTTGCATTTTTTAAAAACCTCCTTTAGTCACCTTGAAACAAAGGCCCGTGATATTTTCAGTTATTTAAAAAACCTTTTCGAAATAGATTGCATTCAAAAATGGCCTTTACCCCTCATGGTGCATCTAAAGCTCTGTCTTCCACTGTGATAGCGTCATAAAAACCCAGTTTGGAGTTAATCTGGTTCACAAAGTAGTGCTGTTAGAATAGTTTCATGCAGTGTTGAAGTTACATTGAAATGTATCCCACAACAGACGTTAAAAAGGACGTTAACATAAATAAAAACAGCCAGAAATTATTTTATACTGTCACTTCCCCACAGAGTAGTCCAGTTTCCTCCTGCAGTCCAAAGACATGCATTTTCGGAGCAGGTGAGCCGGTGGCTTCAAACTGCCCCTTTGTTTTTGGATGTTGGGCCCTGAGCTGCGCGGGCGGCCCGTCCAGGTTGTACCCCCGCCTCTCTCCCCGAGGCTCCAGCCCCCGCCCGGCGACCCCATCTGGGAAAAGCATGAGAAAAGGATGGGCGGCGTGTTCTTCAAAGATGCGGGGTATGCACAGCACCCATAAGCACCACTCCGACACACGCCGGCCTACCCTCCGGCGTTTCAGCGGCATTTGGCCACGTGGCCGGAGAGATGGTGCGAGCGAGCAAACCTGCGGAGGCAGACGGGGCAGGAAAACGGCTTCTCGCCTGTGTGCGTTAACATGTGGGTTTTCAAATGGCCCGACAAACGGAAACCTTTCCCGCACTCTTCGCAGGTGTAGGGCCGCAGGTTCGTGTGGCTCCTCCTGTGCTTCCCGAGATCCCCGGAGGAGGTGTAACAGCGGTGGCAGTCGGGACACTCGAAGGGCTTCTCCCCCGAGTGCGTCCTCTTGTGCTTCACCAGATCGCCCGACTGGGTGAAACTCTTGTTGCATTCAGTGCATTTGTAGGGTCTCTCCCCGGTGTGGGTGCGTTGGTGGTTCCTCAGGTGTGACAGGCGAATGAACTTCTTGCTGCAGACGGTACAGTGGTAAGGCCTTTCCCCGGTGTGCGTGCGCAGGTGGATTTTCAAAGACCCGAGGTCTCCGATCTTAAGGCCGCAGTCCCCGCACTGGTGGGCTTTGTCGTCGGTGTGAACTTTGGAATGAACCCTCAGGTTCCTCTTGGTGTTAAAGTTCTTCCCGCACATGTTGCAGTGGAAGGGTTTCTCGTTGGAATGCGTCCTCAGGTGGAGCACCAAACTCGACTTGAATCCAAACTCTTTTCCGCACTCGGAGCAGGAATATTCCTTCTTGCCAGAGTGCGTGGTTAAGTGGCTCCTCAGATGGTGAGCCCTTATGAAGGCCTTTCCGCACACTTGACACTTGTGCGGTTTCTCGCCCGTGTGTATTTTCATGTGTTGCCGCCAGCCGCTGCGCTCCACGAACCTCCTCCCGCACTCCTTGCAGACAAAGGGACGGTCGCCCGTGTGGGTGCGCATGTGATCCCCCAGACTTTGGGGCGTGCACAGCTTCTTGCCACATTCCGGACACTGCACCCCGGTGTCCAGACAGATGGGCTTGTCCTCAGGTTCCGCGTGATCGGGTTCGTTACACAAGTGAGGACCTTGGCCCCAAGTGGACTTGAAATTTTTCCCGCAGTCAGCGCAACTGAGATACCCTCCTCTGGTCACCACGGACATGTTGTGCCATCGCTGGCAGTGGTTCTTTAAATTTTTCAGGTACTGGAAGCTGCGAGCGCAGGTTGGGCAGGGGTGGAGGCGGCGGGGAGGGGCAGAAGGGTGGGCTTCGCGGACGTGGATCCTCAGGTGGACCTTGGAGTTGAAGGTACTGCTACAAAGAGTGCAGGTGTGCTTCGTGAAGATGTTCAACGCGCGGCTGGAGAGGCAGCTTTTCAGCTTGGCCAGGTACTGTTTCTGATGGACCCACTTGACGTGCTTCTCCAAGAAGTCCAAGTCAGTGAACGAGACATTGCAGTGAGGGCATGGAAAGAATTCAGAGGATGACTCTGGAAAGGGAAGAAGACGGACACACAAAAGCATTATTACATGCAAAAAAAACCATTTTTTTTAAATAAATGATATGTTTGACACTTCTAAACTTAAAAAAAAAGAGGAAAAGTAGCATGAATTCATCGTCGCCTACCTGGGCTTTCCTCTTCTCTCTCATCTGCTTCTTCTTCACTGTCTCTCTCCTCTTTAAGCCACAGCTCTTCCTCCTCCTTGACGTGGATGGAATGATGTTCCTCCTTCACGTATTCCTCCATCTGATGGAGGTCTGACTCCGAGGTCACGGTGCCGGATTTACAGTCTCCATTGAGCTCTTCTCCAATCTCCTGGGAATGAGGCTCCTCTTTGATTTGGACGTTTAATCCATCCTCTCCGACACAAACTTTAAAGGCTTCCTCCGATTCCGTTTCAGATTTAACTGTCAGCAGATCCTGATGTGGCTCCTCTGTTTTGGTTTGCTCCTTTTTTGCAGACTTCATGTTAATGTTGTCAGCATTTGGATTCGGGCGTTTTAATGCTTTGGGAAATAAAGAGCAGGGTCGATGAATGAAAATAGCTCCTAGATGATGAAGAATCGTCTCAAACATATAATGGTAAGTCACATTATTCACATTACAACACACTTGTCATCACGGTCGTTTTAACGTTAGCGCCGAAGCTAATCTAGGCCAGCACTGTCAACACGGTCGCCCATGTACAGCAACGAAGATCACAGAAAATTGCGTTTTATTTAACCTGAACTAAATGAGAGACTTGCCGTTGAAGATTACCAAATCCAACGAAAACGGTTTTGGAAAATGTTCCTCATGTCAGGTAATAATAGAGCGTACTGATGGTCGCTGATAACAACACATGAACCCTGAGCTCACTTCCGGTTGGGCGGACCAATCAGCGCAGACCTCTGACGACATTTTTAAAGAGACAGTAACCAAAACAACCACCCGCAGCACTTTGGTTCCGTTTCATTATCTATCGTTATAAAGTGCGACCAAAACTAATCTAGGATTCTTCGGACAAGTGAATAGATCAATACAAAAGATGAATGAAAAGATAAACTAAAATCAGTGGAAAATGTGCATTACGATTGGATCAATGACTTAAAATGATACAAGCTGTTTTTCCCGTCACTGGTTTGCTGCTGTTGTCATACTTTGGTATTTTTTTTCCACGTGATTTTTTTTTAAAAACACATTTACACTTACGCACACATACACACCACCAATAGTGTTTTTTTTTATTTATTTCAGACTCACGTAACAGAAATTTTATTTTTGCTAATAATTTTATTGCCACAAACTCAGGACAAAATAATCTTGACACAATCTTCTCTTCTCAACCGTTCCCTTTGAAAGCAAGAAAAACAACACAATATATACAAAAATAAAGCATAATAAAAACCATTTATGATACAAGACAAAAAAGTATGCTTATTTTGGAGGGCGATTATAAATAATAACAATATTAATTTGCACTTCAGTATGCTGAGCTGTATTGAGCGTTGGACATATGACCTAATGTAATGCTTTTGATCACTGATAAGGCAACAGCACCATGTTCATCCAAGCTTAGTGTTTCACATGATTGATGGGGCTTTTTGCCTCCATGCAGTGCAAAAGAAAAAAGGAAAACAAATACCAATATCACTCACCCCCAGTGAACATAAACTCATTCATTCTCATTGCAAATTTAAAAAAAAAAAAAAAAAAAATACTGTCAAGTCCCCAAAGTTTCTCACCAGGAGAACTTTTGTCTCGATTCTGTGAACGGTTTACCTTTACATCTTCCACAGCTATTTTTGCAATCAAATTGTAACTATGATACAATCGTTGAAGCTGGCGCACTGCCTGATACAATAAAAGTCCAAGACAACACTGAAATACATTTCATGTGAACAAAATGTACCAAGATGTTTCAGAATTAAACACAATCCATTTTATGGACGAATTCTCCACTTCATATAATTAGGATTTCAGGAATTAAAAAGTAATATTGAAAATGTTCTCCATCTTAACAATAACAATTCACAAAGAGAAATCTATTTTTCTTATCCTCTCCACAAACTGGGGCACGAGCACTGCTAAGCGTAACTGACAAGGCCAGACGTGAAGGCAGATGAGCACAAAACCGAATGACAAACAAAATTAAAACATGATTCAAGAGTGTGTTGGACATGTAGATTAACAGCCTGATATATTTTAGGATATTTAAGTATCAATTAAAACCATGACATATTCTCTTTACTGTTACAAACGAAACCTTTACATATTCTGGTGAACCGAGGTAAGCGTGTTGTTCTCAATTGCCAATCGTGATTGTCACTTTCTGCGGTATAAAGCGTACGCGGGTTTCAAACTTGGCCGAATATTCTTTTCACATTTGTGTGTCATCGGCAAGAATGTTCTAATTTGCAGTCCTGCTTCAGCCTTTGCAACAAACAGACTTGTCGAGTGTCTTAGTGAAACATGGTGTCTTGTTGATAAGTGTAACAGCTGTAGTGCATCCTGTGGACAACTGGTGTGGTCGTGTGAAGCATTGATGTACAGTATAGTGATACATAATAAAGACACCTATTTCATTACACAACGTATGTACAACTCTTAAAAATGTTCATGTTGGACCGACGTCAGAGACTCTTTCATTTTGACTTTTTACTGTAACAATTAAATAGTGTTATCTTGCTTAAAGGATTAATGTGATTCCTTCTATCTGTCTCTCTTTAGACTTTCCTGGCTCCCTACATGGCCATAGTGGTCAGGTGCTGATGTCCCAGCAGCCCCTTCCTCCCTGCTCCTGCTCCTGGGTGCCCTCCTCCATTGCCATGGCCACAGTATTCCTGCAGGTTCTGGCGCAAGGTAACCAGCGCAGAGCCCAGGCAAGCGCGATTTGGAGCCAAGACACCCCCGGGCAGTTGGAACAGGACGGTGGCCACGCCCGCCATGCCGTCATCGGTGGGCTCCAGGGTGATGGGTCCGACTTTAAAGGTCGAGTAAGAGAAGCCCATTAGCTGAGAGAGGAAAGGGTCGGAGCGGCAAAAGTGCTGGTAGCCACTGTAAGTGGACGGGTGGTGATGGTGTGAGGCTTGGGTGCCCGCGGTGCTGCTGGCATAGTGGTGGGTGTTCAAGTAGTGCAGCGGCAGATGCTGGCCGTTGTTACCGCCTCCACCCATAGTAAGGTGGTGGTGGTGGGCTGTGGGTCCAGAACCCGGGTCGTGTTTGTAGACTGGTCCTGTCCTGACCCTCTGGGCTATCACCATTCCCCCTATCCTGGTTGCACGGGTGTGACCCAGCGTTACAGTGCTGCCTGCAGTCGAGGGGAGGTAGATGAGCTGGGGCTCTTCTGGTTCTAGATATATGGTGATTTTAGCGAAGGGCCGCGATGCCATCTTGGTCATTTCCTGGATGTGACGGCGCTGCTCCCGCCTAAAGTCCAGGAACTGTTTGACTTTCCACAGGAGGACGCAGACGGACAAAAAGAGGAAAAAGCAGGAGAAAAAAACCGAGAAGAAGACAAACAGATCAATGTGGGCTTGGTCCTGTCGCAAAAAGAGCAGACCCTGTGACTCTTCGTTTCCCTCAGTTCCCATGCCCCTCAGGGCGATGTAGAAACGACTGGATTTGAGAGAGTGCACCTCGTGGGGGAAGGTAATGACCACACGATCCCGAACCCCACGAACAATAAGGACAGTCTGTGGTTTCCACACAGTGATGTAGGAGATGAGTCCTTCAGCTCGCTCCTCTCGAATTTCCCTCTCTGCTCCAGGAGGTTTGGCTTGCAGCTGCAGTGGGTTATGAGCAAGCATGGGACCTCCGGGGCTCGACGAGGCGTTAGCATAACACCTTAATAGGGGATGGCGACGAATCTTTATCTACACCCGTTGTCCCACGACTGCCCGATTCTTCCTCGATCTTGATAGTGTGAATTCCTGTGTTGCGGTCCAACTCTACGATGAATGTGTCGTGAGAGTTGGATACGTAAACCTCCACCTCGCCAAATGTAACATCGATGGTGACGCGAATGTCCACGTTGGTGAACTTTGGCTGTGCGGCAAAAAACACCGTCCGTCCTTTGGGCAAGTTGCGAATGGTGGGGTCGTGGAAACAGTTGGTCTGGGAGGTGGGGTCGAAGCAGCACTCGGTGTCCACGTTAAACTGACGGTAACACTGACGACCATTCACTGGTGTTCCATTAAAGGAATCTTTGCACTTTGCGCACTAAATAAAGAGCAAAACAAATACGGTTTAATCAAATGCTCTAAATCTGGTCATATTTGCATTTTGTGCAGAAAGAAAAAAGGCTGGATAAATCGCAATAAAAGAGAAATCTATCTTCTAAGTCTTCTAAATCTTCTAAGTAATTCTGTCTCATTAGCATACCTGTTGCCTGTAGCAGTCTTTTCTGTCACTTTGGGGGCTACTCAGACAGGAGGGGGTCTCGGTGTTGTTTTGACAGGGGCATCCCGTACCATCGTGTTCATTGCATGTATCCGCATGGCCATTACACTGACACCTGAGATGAAGATAAAGACAATAACCCAAAAGTATTATCCCAATTAACTCAAGCAGCGTGTGAGAATCCACCAGCCGTTTAGACGTTAAAAGTTACTCACTTTTCACACTTTCCCTGCAACAAGAAGTAGCCACCAAGACAGCTTTCGCATTTGTCCCCCAAACTATTGTTCTGGCAGTTGACGCACACCGCATTCTCTTCTGTGGGACCCTCAGACACCCAATCCGGAATCTGGTAGAGCCACAAAGAATGAGTGACTTCCCAAAGATAGGAAAAAGACAAAACGGGAATATTCAGGGTAGAACACACACACGTGGAAGGTACTCACGCTGCTGGGGTCCAGGAGGAAGAGTCGGGAATGTTCCCGAGCCTTCCTGTACTCATTTCTGGACAGACAAACATCGCTGTTTCCCCTGCAAAATTCCCGACATGGACGGCAAGTTCCACCTCCCTTCGCGGAGCCCACAAACAGAGGCTTACACTTCTCACAGTGCTTTCCCTAGAAACAGGTGAGAGAGAATGAATCATCTGTTGACACACAAAAAATCCCCTACAGTTTGGTATCGGTGTTTTGGGCGGCGGTTTCTTACTATGGTGTTGTTGTGGCACTCCAGACAAACATCTGGTTTGTTAACGCCGGCACAGTTGCTGTGTTTGTTGCAGCTGCACTGAGATGAACAGTTATCCCCAACAAATCCAAAGTGGCACTGGCAAGCTCCTGGAGACATGCAAGTCCCATTCACACAGCCTTGTGCACAGACTGGCTCACACTGCCCAGAAGCACTATATGGAGGGGAAAAAACAGCATGGAACCAAGACTGTCTGGCCATAAATAAAGTATTAAAGCGTCCGTCTGTGTTTAGTGACTGAGTCATCCATGTGACCTCTGTTCATACCTGCTGAGTATGTAGCCCTGTTTGCATGCGCAGTGAAATCCCTGAGGTAGATCATGGCAGTCCTGGGTGCTGTTGCAATGATGATGACCGTTAGCGCATTCGTCCTCTTCCGGACAGTGGAGGAAGGACCAACTGCTGTTTCTTAGGGGGCAAACACCTTCGCTCACACCTGGAAAATGTGAAAGAAGTACAAAAACACAGTTTAAAAAAAAGATGAAGTGCCCTGGTGACTACAACCTAAAACGCTGATGTGCTAAAACATGAAAAGAAGATGTTTCTCACCATCAAGTCCTCCCTGTAAGCAGCGTCCAGCTCCATTTCCCCCCCGAGTAGCACACCACCCACACTGAGGCCTGGAGATGCACTGAGAACACTGAGTGAGCTGTGAGCACTGTGGAGTGCAAGAATCCCCCCCAGAAAGTAGGCGTCCACACTGGCCTGCTTCACACCGAAGGGGCACGAAAGACGGGCTCATGCACTAGAGAAACAGAACCGTTAGCTGAATATGTAAAATTCAGAACAAACGATGGGAGCTCCACTGGGACCATCTTACCTGCTGCAGTGCCATGCTCCACACACAATGCTGCCAACCACCATCAGAGCCCCTAGAGCCCAGGCAGAGGCTACAGTTTTGTAGGGTGTGGCAGGGTGGAGGGCATGGCATTGGCGGAGAAGACTCTACTTGCATGGGTGAGACGTTAAGGAGGGCATAGCTGAAACATGTCCAGTCATAGGTAGGATTGACGCTCAGAATGCGCCTCGTCTCACCTGAAACAGCACAATGCACACATTTTTATTACTGCAACGTTTTTTAAAAAAGTGAAAAAATACACATGGTTAAAAACAATGGCAAAACCTGTGCGCTTGAACTGGCGCGTCCACATGCACTTTCCAGATGCAGTACACTTGGGGCAGTCAGATGCCTCACAACTGGTCTCAGTGCAGTTACTGGACAGAAAGATCTCTCTCTGGTTGATCCGGCAGTCGTGTTCAGATGTGCAGCTGACAGAGCTGCTGATACATGCACCTTCGGGACAGTTTGTGCACCACTTGCACTGGAGGGAAGGCTGAACATTCGGGAAAGGAGCCATTTTAGTTGTCAGACAACAGCCAGCTCTTTTGTTAATACAAAATGTTTAGTTACCTGTGACGGACTGGAGAATGTTTTCGGATGCCGAGCAAGGCATTCGCTGCAGGTCTTCAACCTGCGACACTGTTCGGGCTGACGGGGGGTCGGGGAACAGGAAGACTGCCCTGTAGTGCAGCCCATTCTAAGGAAGAGAGGAGATTGCTTGCTAATTAGG
This sequence comes from Tetraodon nigroviridis, assembly GCA_000180735.1. Taxonomy (NCBI): domain Eukaryota; kingdom Metazoa; phylum Chordata; class Actinopteri; order Tetraodontiformes; family Tetraodontidae; genus Tetraodon; species Tetraodon nigroviridis. The sequence goes on from CAAE01014545.1 coordinate 143,849, forward strand.
CACAAGGTAAAAATCAAAACGATGCTAATCATTCAGACCGTGTTACCTCTCAGCACTGTCAGAAGACGCGCAGGTTCCTCTGCACCACACACAACTTCCTGTTGTAGTGTTGCAGGCCTCTGGTGAAGACAGCAAGGCACAGGGGTCAGAGGGGACAGACAAGGTTATGAGTCTCCCCAGTGTGACACCATTGAAGCCGCCTGACAGGAAGAGTTGACCGTCCCAGCTCGTCATCGCAAGCGACACGGAACGATTTACTGGATCTCCCACGGCAGAAACTGAGGAAAAAGACTGAAATTATTAAATCCGGACAAATGAGGATTTAAAATCGGAATCTGCAGAGATGTTAAAGAATCTACCTGGATGTATCCATGTGTTACAGTTAATCTGGTACAGAGACACGGAGTTACTGTAGTCTTCCTCTTCCGTTCTCCCCCCTACAATAACCATGGTGTCTTTTATCAACGCTGCAGAATGGAAGAACCGGGACAGGGGCTGTGTCGCAGAGAAAGAGAGATGACAAAAGAATAAAAACATTTACAGAGGGGAAATACTTGTCTCATCAAAAGTCTTGAGGTCTCATACCTTGTTGCCCTGCGAGGGGACCAGGAGGGACCATGTAAGGTTTGGGTAGTACAAACTGTAAAGCTCTCCTGAGGGCTCCACAGTCTCTACATGGAAGCGGTAGCCTCCAAAGACATAGACGGCATCAGTCTGTTCATGGTACACAGCTGAGTGTCCATATAACCCTACAGAATAAAACAATTAACACAAGTTTTTTGTGAAAAAAAGGACGATATACTGAGAAATTGAAGAAAATATAAGGTCTTACAAACCTGTAGGTGGCGTGCCAGTGTGGGGGGCAATAGTCCAGTTTCCAGACTGAGGGTTAAACTCCAGCAGATGATGGTTGAAACCATTCTCTGGAGAATAACCACCAATCAATAGCACAGATGAGTCTCGGCGGACAGTCAAGGTGTGGCCCGCTACAGGGGGCAGCACTGAGCTCTGTCAGGAGTAAAGTAGATATGAATTTGCTGGCAGTGGGGGGAAAAAAAAAAAAAAGTTGTGCCGGTATGATAATAAATCCTACGCTAACCGGATGTTCTCTCCAGATTAGGCTGCTGAGATTGAGACTCCAGGTGTCTGCGGTCACACCGTGTGGAGTGACACCCCCCACCACCAGCATGAAGCTGTGGCTGGCACCATGGTTCCCAGAGCCAGATTCATGAGCAAGCAACGCGGAGGCATGATGGTAGCGAGGCCTAGGTGTCAAACCTTCTTCAAGAGCACTTGTCAGCATTTGGGTCCAACGTCGCTCAGATATAGAATATCTAAACAAGCCAACAACAAAGTGGATGGAGATATCACGTGTGCAGAAACAAAATGATGTCCATGACGATGAAATTCAGAAAAGGCTCCTTTTGGTATTTGATATATACCTGTAAACATTTCCCAGCATGCCTTCTGATAAAGACAGCCCACCATACATCCAGAGGTTGCCCTGTGGTTCAGACACCAGCGAGTGTCCCATCCTGTGGAGGAATCTATGGGCCTGGTTCTGTGTATGAACAGCTTGCATTAATGTGTGTTCATTTCACCTGAGTAGTAAAATTCAGCATGCTGGCAGAACAAAAACAAGGTTTGTCCTCTCTTACCACCGTTAGCTGTGTGTCCAGAAGTGTTTCCCAGACCAAACTGTTGGAGTCCCGAGGAACTGAGCAGTCTGAGCCAACCCAGCCGTCAGAGCACACACACACCCCCAGAGACTGACAGAAACAAATCTAAATGATTAGCAGTTCCGGATTTTTTTTTTTTTGTGTGTTGTAATTTTGTTGACTATGATTTTTTTTTAATTGATTTCAAGCAATATTCTAATTTTTTGAATGAGGTTTTCTAAAGGTTTCCTAATCAGCAAAATCAGCACAAATAAAAGCTTGAAATATATCAGTTTGTATACTATTTGTCTATATAATATGTACATTTCACCTTTAAAGTTGAATTGCAGAAACGCACGCACTTTTTCAGGACATTCTAATTTTCCAAATAGTACTGTACATTTGAAATTTCCTGAGATGGCAGTGATTGCCTAAAAGTTAAGATATTTCAAATTCTACGTATACTTTATTTGAGCAACTAATTCAGATTAAAATATTTCATCAAAAAAAATCAGTTCTTACTGTATTACAAGTCCCTCTTCCCTCTGTTATCCCACAATCCTGAGGACACACGGGTCGGTCGCAGTGTGGGCCACCATAACCCTGTGGACACTGACAGATCCCTCCTTGACAATGGGAACCACTTGGACATACTGGGGACCCTGCTTCTTCCTCATCAGAGCCCTGGTGACACTTCCGCACCCAAAAGGAAGCGTTGAAGCCTTGAGGTTTATTTGATGAGACATTGGCCTCAAAGTAAACAGAGATCACACCTAAACAAGGAAGACAACATGCAGTTTAGCATCTATAAAAATGACAAAATGTTAACAGTAAAGTGATTAGGAAGACAAATGTGTTAAATATTACCTGAGGTGGCCTCAACAGTGATAGGTTGAGCCCTTGTGGTGCCACAAAATGCTCCTATTAAGTTGTGATCTGAATGTACAACCCCATTGCTCAGGAAACGAGGAAGACCATCGAACACATAAACAAAAGAGCTCTGAAAAATCAAAAAATAAGAAAATGTGTTTTACGAAAAAAACTCGTGACAGGATTGTTGTCAGGTAAAGCTTGCGACTCACCTTGCAGTGTGTGTGGGAGTCTGGGTGTAGGGTGAGGGCAACAGGTGGACACAGCTGCCTGGGCAGACAGGGTGCCAGCTTTTCAGTCACTGACAAGACCCACAAACAATGAGAAAGTCCTCCTTTGCCCTCAGTGCCACCGAGCCATCCAAGAGAAGAGGAGAAAGGCATGGCAGCGGATGCAGGGGAGAGAAGCACGGAACGACCCTGACACTGCCTGTAACACGTTCCATTGTTCCTATGCATGGGGACAGACAATTGATTACAAACTCAGATGTGATATTTTCTCACTGCAACTGGTGCATAACACTCAACATCTTCTTACCTGGGGTCTCCATAGTAACCAGGTAGGCAGGACTCACAGTGAGATCCCTGAGTGTTGTGGGTGCAGTAGCACTGGCCTGTCTGGTTGTGACAATATCCTTGCAATGGATCACCGTGGCCATTACACTCACAAGGCACACAGCCACTGCCCCCAGCCAGGGCCGAACCGAAGCTTCCGGGACGACAGTGCTCACAATGAGGCCCAGTAGTCCAATCTGGAGGATAAACCACGAATATCAGAGGAGCGAAGCTGACAATAATTAAAACAAGTTCTTTTATTGTATGATATGAAAGCCTTACCCTGGCATTCGTCGCAGATCCCAGGCGCAGTTATACAGGTAGAGTGAAAGTTGCAGCCACAGTCTACATCACACTCGACACCGCTAAGAACCAGAGTGGGCGGGTCAGACGTCCAGCCGAGGGAACATTCGCACTCAAACCGAGGACTTCCGCTACACTGGCCCTCACGACACTCATTATAGCACCTATAGGAGGGATAAAAGTGAGTATCTAAAATGGTCAATTTTCTCAAAATTATAAGTGCAAGTCTGATGACCAAATGGATATGTTAGAGTCAATCTACAGACCAGATCTAACTGTAACACATTCAAATGGAAATCCTTACGTTTGGTTGCAGTGCTGTGTGCCATCTCCAGTGTATCCCCTCTCACAGTGGCACTCAAAGGAGGTGGGAGTGTTGATGCACGTGGCAAATGGATGGCAGTTGTGGAGGCCCAACCTGCATTCCTCGACATCAGGACAGGAGGGGTACGACCAGACTGCATCTTGCTCTTCGTCATCCAAATGCTCCAGCTCCATCTCCATCTCAATAGGTCGAGGTGGAGCTGAGGTCTGGGGTTCAGGACTAGAGGAGTGTAATAAAAACACAGCTGATTTAAGAAGTACAGTATATTAGCCATTTCTTCTCAACTGTATTTCATTATTAAGCAAAATAATTTTAAATGTCTGTAAATTTATTAAAAATAGGTACAAAATATGTAACTTGCCAATAAGTTATGGTAAAATTAACTATGCTGGTCCTGATTAATTGCTGTTTTATAATAATTTGAAGTGTATATTGATTTATTTAACCTCATATATATCTTACTTTGTAGCTCGTGCCTCAGCCACAGCAACACTGCAGTTATAGAACAGGGGATCATCCATTCCTGCCCAGTCCCCTCTCAAGCACCTGTACAGAACGATAAACAGCGAGACTAGTTATCAAGAAATGAAAAAGGTAGGTTTTTTTTTTTTCGGATTTCACGACAATATAAAAAGACTAACACTATTGCGACAATGTCCATTTAACTTACTTTCCAATTGTTGGATTGTTGTAGTCACCACACCAGCCACACTGGAAGGTTCGCAAGCACTCTGTGCACGTGTTTAAAGCTGAGCACTGCTTACACTGTGGAACGGAGTGAACACTGTCGAGCGGGAGAATCAGATTATTCGATTAGCAACCTTAAATTCACTAGCAACACAAAATAAACCCAACTTTTTACAACTATTTTCCTTCTTTTTTCCTTTATTTTAGCTAATAGTGTGTTTAAGATGCAAAACATCTAAGACCTAATAAGTCTTAAAAAAGTCCTCACTTTACCTGTCATACCAGTCTCTGCACTCTCCATAGGGGTATTTAGTGAGGTAGGCAGCAAAATAGAAGCAGGCCTGGGCTGACTCACACCATGCACACTGACTGGAGTTAGAGAGGCATTCACCACACGTCTTCCTCCTTTAGAAAACAAAAAAATGATCAAAGAAGGGTTGGAGTTAAGAACTATCAGAAATCTAAACTATAAAACACTTCCAACTCACTGGTTGCACACTTTGGGGCACCCCTTCGGATCTCGTATGGATCCATCTAATCGTCCCCTTCGGCTGCACTGGTAATCGCCTTTCTTGCTGGAGTTTATCTGCCACTCGCAGTACGGGTCCTGCAGGAAAACGTATACTTTGCATAAGTCATGGAAAAGAATTCATGCATTAATGAAAACTTGGTCTTCTTCGATCTACCTGAGTGCAAGCAGAGCAGTCTCTGTACTCTTCACAGAGGGGGCAGTGCTGGGGTGCGAGCAGCAGGTGTCGCCAACCTTCTCCTTTCAAATCCCCGTCTTCCTCGGGACATGTGTCCGCACTGTTCCGCAGGAGGCAGCGGGACACTGATGAGCACCAGCCACAAGACTGGTCCGATAGGCAGGCCAGGCAGGACATGTACTCTGAGCAGGAACCTGAGCGGTATGGCTCCAGGAACAGGAAGGATATCTCCTAGATTAAAGGAATAATGGGAAAAGGAATGCTAAGCATTTTGATATTTTTTTTACAGTTTATCTGTGAAATGCAACTTTTAATATTTTTTTCTAGGCTCAAAATAATGACTGTAGCATATTGCACATAAATAATTATCACCAAATCTATGTTCATGGCTGAATTAATATCGCAAAGGAAAAAAAAAATTCTGTACAAATATATGCCAAAACTCACACTTCCACCAGGTAAAGTTCGGTTCCAGATGAGGGCCATCTCACTGGCCTGTCCCGAGCCTGAGTTGTTAAGGTAGCCCTCAGCCTGAACAAGATAATGATTACCCCTTGTCAGGTTAGAGAACAATTTAGTTCCATCTGCACGACTCAACAGCTTCAACTCCTTCTCCTGCTGCGCTGTCCAGCGGCCAACCACTTCCTGTTTCAAAGATGGAAGATTGGAAAAAAGAAGAGGTGCGTTTCATTAAATGTTGCTGATTAGTGCAATAAAATCTGCTTTTACTGATTTTTTTTTAAAATAAAGAATAGTGAATCAATAAAATTGACAGAACTGTCCTCAACTAGTCTCTCACCAGTTGACTGGAGTTGGGCCCTGAAGCCATACGAGCCTCAAAGTGGAGCCTCTGGATACGAGCCCACATGGAGACGGTTTCTGTGGGAGCTGATGCAGGAGGAGGGGCCCCCCACAATGGGTGGATGAAGCCCCTGAACTGGAGCGCTACGTCCATTTCTGTAGTGGGGCTAAGAATGATGGTGGTGCTTCGAAGAATGGACACCTGACAATGGAGTGATAGGCGATGAAAAATGAGAACAGACAAGTGAAAACACATCAACTGAGGCACTATTCTCCAAAAAAAAATGACAATATGATATTTTCTATTGCTAAACAGCAAAGCAAAGACAAAGAAAGATTGAAAAGTTATCAAAGTCAGGAACTAACTGTTTAAAATAGAAAAAGAGGGACATGAAATCTAAATTTCAGAAGTGCAGTGAAGTACATTTGTCACAAAGATTTGGGGGAAGGAAGGAGGAAAGTATAACCAGACTGAGAAAGGGTTCAAAACCATAATGATAGAGTTAGCACAGGAAATCTGGACTCCATACCTTGTCAGGCTGGGAGTCGTTGCGGGGATGCTGGAAGGTGAGCAGGTGCAGTCCTGGGACATAGTTCTCGGTGCGACAGGAGTGGAGGGAGGTTAGGAAAAGGGTACGCTCCCCCCACCAGCCGTACGCCCCTGAGATCTGGTCCACACGGCACGCACTTCGCTCTGTGAGACCGAGAGGGAGAGGTCAGCACACAAATAATACATCTGACCTCAAAAAAATTTCAAAATACAGCAGTTTTCTGTAATTTACTACTGTACTTCATCAATGTGACCAAATGACTTTTGAGTAACGCGGTTTTCAAAAAAGGAATAAATTGACCTGATCACACAGCATCAAAAATATGCGACCGAACAATTGTTTGTCCGGCCTTTTGTGAGTGTGGTGAGGTCACTTTAGCCCATTTCCCAAAACCACGTCCAACAAGAGTCCAGTCCCTCCCATGTCAACTCCCAACATCGCTTTTTACGAGTAAGGCTCAGGCTTTCTCTTCCAGCCTCCTTCCTCCCTCCCTGGGTCTCACCTGACACCGGAAGGCAGGATTCGTTCTGAACACACCAGCCAAATTCCCCAGGTGCGCGGGCCAGGGAAGGCGGAGTGCCGCTGAACACCAGACAGGACTGGCAGTCAGACAGAAAACGAGCCAGGCCCAGACAACCTGTACTACCACACTGTGGATACATAAAGGGTCAAATCAAACCATAACCAAAACAGAAAAATGACTTCATGATACACATATTTAAATAACTTGGACATGGTATCTGAGTCAATGCAGATAAGAACAAATAGCTGTAGGCCTTGAATATAATACTGAAATATTTAACAAAATATTTAACAATGCAATATATTCCTTTATAAATTACTTGGCATTCAAAATAACCCAAATAATTCTGAAACAGAGCATTATCTGTATAGTTTTACTTTGTGCTATTACCTCACAAAGCTAGCAGTTTTTAAAAATACTGGAGGCTGTTCTGTCACTATTTTTTTCCTAAAAAAATTAATATTGTGAGTCTTATCCTTTTAGATGATTGAGTTATACAGCCCTTGATCATACAAATGACAAATAGAAATGCAGGTTTTACCGGATTTGTTGGCTGGTACTCTCGACAGCGGCCTTCACACCAGCTGCATGCTGGGTTCTTCAGGCACATGCTTTCATCTAGAGCCTCAGCACAAAAAGCATCCTGGTGGAAAACACACACACACTCAGAACATAATTGACCTGTCACTTCTCTCATCGGAGAAATACCTGTTTTCCATTGTTGACACTCACCCTGTCACCTTGATCACTACTGACAAAAGTGGAACTTTGTATGCTACCAGATCTCCGCGGGCAACGCCACTGTAACCTCCAGCCACCAGCAGCACTCGGCCTTCCATGACAGCAGCGACGTGCGAGTAACGCCCTCTTACAGAAACCCCACCTGTGGAGGGAGAAGAGAGTTGGAGGCTTCTGAACAAAGCTCACATCCCCGGTGCCTGGAAAGAATGGGAGAAGATGCTAGCCAAAACTCACTGAGTGACCACCTCTCTCCAGCAGACACCCACTGATGGCAGCCCAGGTGGTAAAAGAAGATCTCCTCATCGTAACACTTCTCCTCCTGGTAGTGAATGTGCACGTTCCCTCCTGGTGGAGAACGAGAGGGGACATAATTCATAATCAGACAAAAATTATGCTGGTTTTTTTTTTTTTCCCAGAAATAAAAATGCTCATTTTGCAAATTCCTACCATAAACAACCATGTAGTTTCCAATGACAGTGGCGGAATGGAAGGCTCTTTCTCTTGGGCCTGTTGCTGGGAAACGGGAACGGAAAGATGTCCAGAACCTCCTCTCCACGTGAAATACATCTGTGTTGTTCACTCTCACGCTAAACCTGGAACAAATAGAGATCAAATGGATGTTAATGAGCACAATATTTTGTTTTGGGTTATTAAAAAACAGGTGGGAAAGACAAAATTCATTACTAAATAAAAATGCTGCATAATGTACCTCGCAGTTGTCGGCCTATGGCCTCCATACACCAGCAGTGTTTTGGATGGGCTGTGGAACACCATTGAGTGTCCAGCAGTAGCTGGTGGCTTCCCACCAGTGGGGTGAATAGTCTCCCACTGCCCGCTCCCCAGTAGACCAAAGCGATACAGAGAGGAAGAAAACATATCCTCCTCGGTGCGACCTGAGACGCAAGCATAGATAATTAACTCGAGACATATGCATAAGTCAACGACTGCATCGCAAGAAACTCACCGCCAAACACATAGAGATAGACGTCAACGACAGCAGCGGCATGATTGGCCAGTTTGGGGGCGCCGCGGGAGCTTGAGAATCCGAGCTGCTGCCAGTCGTCATTCAGCGGTCGATACATCCAGACGTCACTGGCCAGAGAACCGTTGGCCAGTTCTCCTCCGAAGATAACCATGTTGCCTTTCCACTCTACGGCAGTGTGGGAATGACGAGCCACCTGAAAAGAGTTGCAGCCTGGATAACTAAAGAGGAGCACGCGTGTGTATCTGCCAACGAGTGAGACCTATCTGCAGAACAATGTTGCTGCTCTGACTTGAAGGGAGCAAATATTTACACAATTACTTCTTTTTCTTAAGCAGAATTATTTTTTTCTTTAAAAGGTAAAATGTCACAGGTGAAAAAATGGCTTTTAACCTTTTGTATCGGAATTGTACAAACGATCTTGTGTTCAGAGGGGGAAAATGTTCTCATCTGCTTTGTTTTTATCCTGCTCGGCTATCTTGAAAAGACTCGCATACAAATGTGCTTTTTCATTTGCCTTTGAGTTGACTGAGCTACAGCCCCAGAAATGAGGAAACCTGGAATGTAAACTGTGTGAGTTTGAGCAAACCCACACATGACTTACAGGGGAGTGCCCGTAGGACCTGCTTTCCCACTGATTCGATGTCAAGTTGAACTTGATCAGATCACCAAGAGCTCTGTTCAGGTCGAATCCTGGAGGGAACAAGCAATGGTTAAGCCAGTAGTACAGGACCATGAAAAAGTATTTTTTACCTTTCTGATATCACACAGAGACAACCCAAAGAAGTATAAAATGCAGTTTCTAAATGATGATTTCATTTAGCAAGGGAAAAAAATTACAAACCTATCAGACTCTATGCAAAAAAAATTAGAACCTGTCAGACAAAGTAAAGTACGCTACAAGTTCTCAAAAACAAAGGCATCATGCCACAAAGAAATTCAAGAAGAAATCTATCAGTCTGGAAATGGTTACATAGCCATTTTCAAGGCTCTGGGGCTCCAGCGAACCACTGGCAGGAGCTATTAACCACAAATGGAGAAAACTGGGAACAGTGGCAAACCTTCCCAGGAGTGGTCGACCAACTAAAATTACTCCAAGGCTGACAACAACTTTCCAAGAAGTCACAAAAGAATCTAGAACAACAATCAAAAATCACCAAAAAACTGCAGGCAGGTCACTGTTCACGACTTTACCATAAAGAAGACACTGGTCAGAAAGGGCATCCATGGGGGAGCTCCCACACAAAAGCCACCGCTGTCTACTAAGAACATAAGGGCTCGTCTCACGTTTCCCAAAAAACATCTTGATGATCCTCGAGACTTTTGGAAAAACATCCTGTGGACTGACGAGTCAAAAATAGAACCTTTTGGAACGCGCGCGGTCCGTTACAGCTGGTAATAAAATGGCACAGAATTTGATGAAAAGAACATTATGCCAACAGTGAAGCACGGTGGGGGCCGTGTGAAGATCTGGGGCTGCTTGGCTGCCTCAGGACCAGGACAACTTGCAGTCACAGATGGAACACTGAACTCTGCTGTCTACCAGAAAATTCTGGAGGAGAAGTTCTGACCATTAGTCTGTGCCCTCAAACCCAAGAACTCTTGGATCATCAGCAGGACAACCATCTGAAACACACCCAGCAAGCCCACCTCTGAATGGCTTTGGGAGCGGCCAAGTCAAAGTCTGGATTTAAATCCAAGTGAGATGCTGTGGCGTGACCTTAAAAGGGCAGTTCATGCTAGAAAACCCTCCAATATGGTGGACTTGAAACAATCCTGCAAAGAGTGGGCCAAAATTCCTCCACAGCGATGTGAAGGACTCATCACAACCCATTGTTAGGTCCAGGCGGCAATTACTCTTTCACATAGGGCCAGATAGGTTTAGAGGTTTTTGGTGCCTTCACAAAATTTAATTATCGTTTAGAAACTGCATTTTGTATTTTCTTGGGTTGTCACTGTGTGATATTAAAATCGGTTTGATGAACTGAAACCTTTGTGTGAGATAAATATGCAAAGAATACAGACATCTGTTACAATATCAGTTATCAAAAAAAAAGTCTGCCATATATTTTATCTGTGAAATACAAACAAGGATTTAAGGATTCTTGATAGATTAGTGGTCTTCAGAGCTTTTGTGTTCTTACCTCCAAACATGTAGAGAGATCCAGCAGGAGCCAGATAGACACCGGCCGAACCTGTCCTGGGAGGTATGTATGGATTTCCCTCACTGACACGCCACCACTGCCCCGCTCCACCGTCATCATTCAAACCAAGCTGGCAGTTCTGACCCACGAAGCCAGGTTTACACAGACAACGCTCCCCTTTCTGTGAGAAATAATCCCCACACATCAGCAAGAGAGGTCTCAAGAAAAGGACACGACTGGTTTCATCAAGTCATATTCATGGATGGATGAGAAAGGAGGTAAATATTTCCCTCCTCCATTCTGACCTTGTCACACTGGCCATTCACGGAACAAGACTTGGAGCAGAGTGGGGTTGTGCAAGCTGCCCCTCCCCAGCCATGTTGGCAGTGACATTTTAGCGTGGAGGAATCGCACCGACCGTGGCCACCGCAGGCTCCAGGGCACAGAGAGAAGGTGTAAGTTGCATTGAAGCCCAGGAGGTTGTAATTGGCATCACTGAAAAGATGAAGGAGCATCTGAAATGGAAAAATAAAAACAGTAAACATTTGATATCTTCCTAAAAATGATAAGAACTTAGTTTGTTTGTCCAGATCTTCGTCAGATACCTTGCCAGACTTGGCTTCAATAGGCTGAGGCAAAGTGTTCCCGCTTAGACTGGCTAGAAGTGGGCTCTGGTAGGAGTCTCCGTCATATACAAACAGGTAATCATAGGTGCACTCTGTGTCCATGAAGGTGAAGTTTAAGACAATGCGATGACTGTTGCTGGGAGCTGAAAACATATAAAGGTTGCTGTATGGTTTTTCATCAGCTTTGTGCAAAAAAAACAATTATTTCTTCGCACCTTTGATAAGCCACTCGCAGTTCCCATTGACGGAGTAGTTTCCGGGTCCATCTGTCACATAGCCCGGTGGTCCCCTCAAGACCTGCCTGTGGCCCTTGCAGTCCCCTGCCTGGCAACCGTGCAACTTAGCTGACAGTAGAAGCAGCAGGGTGAGCGACACAGGGAGGAGGGAAGCCATCACTGGCACAGCCTAAACAACAAAACGGAAAGGGTGAAGGAAAATGGACCAGTAACATCAGCTGATAAAAGCTTGCAGGAAAATGTGTGGTGTGTTTTAAAATCAGAAATACAAAAGGCAAATATTTTTCATTGTAGTTCCAGCGTACAACAGCCGATATTCCAGCAAGGATGTCTAAAGCATAAGTGTCATTTATAATGCAGCATAAACACAATCAAAATTGACTAAATTCTAGCATCTGATGCAGTTTAATGGCAAGTACATTTTGATGGAGGTAACAGATGTTAGCTCTGTGTTCATGAATATTACAATTGAGTTAAACTAATTAACGCAATATCTCAATAAAATAACAACACTTTAATATTTTAATATTGAGACATAATATAGAGATTAAATATAACGTAGGAATCAAAATAACAAAACGATTCACCAAGTAGGGGGCAGTCTGTATGCTATCAAAACAAGGCTAACTGAGCTAGCTTAACAGTAGCATTTACATTCAAAGGCCATTAGTTGGTTAGTTTAGACATTTCCAATACTGCACTCACCAGTTGTCTCTTGGATCTCATGATAATTTACATTTTTGGAGACTGTTAACTCTAGCTACAAGGTGAGCTAGATAATTGCTGCTCGCACGCTAAACCAGTAAATAGCTTAGCATTTGGAATCTGCAGAGGACAGCCTTGAACGCAACACTCGGCTCTGCTAGCTCGCCTGCTAGCTAGCGGTGTCTGCTCAGTCAAATCCAGATGCGCAATCGTCAGCGGCTGCACAATCGGCTAGAATAAGGCTTTTGCAAGACAAAAATTGGTGGTTAGGTCACTACAAAAACGCGTATAGACGATGACTACAGCGCTAGTACGTAACGGTGGCCATCGAAAAAAGGTTTTTGGGTATTGGTCCGTATCCGAGGTTTTACGTTGAGGACAGATGCCCGTTGTTTTGGTGTTAGCGGCGAGCAGGAGGGACCAACACAAAAGACTGCGCCGCCTGTGGCCATTATCGGTACTGCCATTTAGCGGCTATAAGAAATTCTATTTAGCTCCTTATCAGATACGCAAATGAACTATTTTAGGGTAAAAAATAATTTTAAACTTCACATTATAACTATGACAGAAGACTAATGACATTTTCCACCTGTTTTGCTCCACAGTCAATTACATCTGAGTCCTAATGGTGTAAAGAATAGGCCAAAGCTGTCAGGATTGACCATTTTTTTTCCTTTTTCCAAGAATCTGACCTTGTGCAGGTTATTCCTGGATGTCCAAGCAGCACACAACAACGGAGAAGTCACACTGAACAGGTTTAATAGAATGGGACTAAAGCATTTTTTTACAAAAATAAAAACATGGCTGCAACTTAAACAATCACCAATTATGAAATTACAATCTCAATTCTCTATTTTACACGGAGAAAATGCATCACAAATCAAACAATGCATTCATTTCAAGCCCCTAAAAGATGCCACAATTTCTTTTAAAAATATGAGTTTATTAATTTTTTTTCTCTTTACCGTGCTGGTACCTATGAGGTGTGCATGGTAATTTTCCCTGGAACAAGAATCATTGATGTGCTGTGGACTCCTGGCCCAAAAAAGGGAAAAATCTTCACATTGAAATTGTGCTGTAGTGTCACCAGGTGTGTGGCACTTTCCCCATCCCAAAAGGACACTTCTCCTTTATCCATGTCCAACTTGATCCGGATCCGTTCGAGGCGCTGCTGCACCTGCAGCGCCATGCGCTCATTTGTAAAAGCGGTGCACACGCCTTTGCTCAGGCCTATGCACCACACGCCACGGCTCGGAGACAGCGTGAACTTTTTTTTACGTGCCACGGCCTCCTTGCACACACCCACGACCCACGAGGGGCAGTCCCGGACCATCACGTCCCATCGGTGTTTGCCGGAGGTGTAACCTTCGGCGCCCAGGACGAAGCCGCAGGGATCAAAGCGCTCGGGGTTGTCGGGGGTGATCAGTGGCTCGTGGCTTTCTTTGACGGCCGTCAGGTCAGCGTCCAAGCTCAGCCAGGGAGAGGCCGTGTTTGGATCAAACACTACAGGATCTGCAAAAAGAGACATCTGTTAGACGGCTGAGGAGGACTTTTAAGTCCCGCTTGATCACTCACTCACTGTATATGACGTGGTTCTGCAGGCTTTTCCAGATCTTGAAACTCAAACCGCCGACGTGTTTTCCCACATTCAAAAGAGAGTCCTCAGAGAGGCACCGGTCGTCACGGGTCCACTGGGCTCTGGGAGAGACACCAACATGTGACCTGGTCTGCTGTGTTAAGCCGGGGACTCACTACACGCTTTTTGGCATCTTAGACGACGCGACTCGCCCTCACCCAAATGGGGGTGTGTCACTAAACCGCTTGGCGACAGAGCTTGAGTACCTTGAAGACGCGAGTAATGACGCTACGCACAGTGTCACAGGCACAAAACTGGATATCAAACCTACTAGATATCCAGTGTGGAAAGAACTACAGCCAATGAGAGCAGACATGGACAAAATAAGGAAGTATCATTGAGCAGTAGAGGGGATTTTAAAAAAATGCACTGGACTATAAGTGTCTTTTAGTTGGTCAAAATTAATGAATTCATTCATTCATTCATTCATCTTCCAACTCGCTTCCTACCCTGTGGTGCCGCGGGGGTCTGCTGGTGTCTATCTCCAGCTACCTTAGGGCAGAGGATACACCCTGGACAGGTCGCCACTCTCACATTCACACACTACGGACAATTTAGCGTCTCCAATTAACCTTGCAAGCCAACAACAGGCAACAACATCCAGGGCCAACAACAGGCATTTCAGTTGTAGGGCAACAGTAGATCAACAAGCTCGCACGCTGCAGCCACACACTTCCCGTGTCTGCGCAGTCGGTCACGTCTCCAGACAGAGAGAATCACGACGCGTGAACACCCCTGTCTCAAACGTGTGTTGTGGTGTGACCACTCGCGCTCCTGCCGTTCACGGTACGCGACTACAGAGTCTTGCAGTGTGAACGGCTCAAGTGCCTCGCAGACTCGAAAAGGCGTGTAGCGCGTCTCCGGCTTTAGTGTGCTGTGTCAGAATGTACGCGACGGCGTGTTAGTGTGACAGTGAGCTCACTTTCTTTTCAAATCCTGGAAATTCTGAAACAGAAACGAGAGCAATCTTGATGATAAATGCAACCTTTTAAATAAAATTACTTGTTCAACTAATAAAAACTGTCTGTTCTTGCCTGCAAGAGTCGCAGGTCCTCGTTGCCGATCTCTTTCTTCACAGACACGATGAGCTTCTTGAGGTCACTGATGTCCTGATTTACGTTTTTAGTAAGTTTTTGTACGGCGGCGATCTTCTGCTCCTCTTCTTGAGCCAGTTCACTCAGGCGCAGACGTTCTTCTGTAAGCAGCGCGTCGCGGAGCTTCTTAAACTCCACCTGGATCTGCTTCTCCGCCTCACTGGCCTGATTCTGCATTAAAACAGCACAGTCATGTATTTGCAGTAGTTCCCTGATCAGCCAAGAGATGCCAGATTAGCGTTACCTTGATGTAATCCACCGTGTTGTCCAGGTTTTGCGTCAGTGTCTGGTATGATGTCACTTTCCTCTCAAAAATCTGGATTTTTTGTTCCAGTGCGCCTGAAAGACAAAAAAAAAAAAAAAAAAACTTTTATTAGTATAGCATGTCTAAACAACCTTATCAAAGCCCAAAGTCCATCAAATAAAATGATGAAAATGGGCAGCAAAACACACATTATAACATAACTAAAAGACATTAATATAAATTAAGCACAGGTAAAAGGGTTCCAGCATTACTTGGTATTAAAAAAAAACAGTCTAAAAAGATCTTAAACTCTGATTTAAAACTGATTTTAACAGTGTACGTGTTAAAGCAACTGGATCATAAAGTCAGATCAAGGTAGGTTTAATATTTCAGGGGTTTTCTGTATGGTTTTTTTAAATAAGAAAACTCTCCAGCATTGGCTGAGACCTGAAAGAGCTCCACACAGACCTGCAAGGCTGCAAATCTCGTTGTTCTTCCCAGTTTTATTAATGATCATCAACACAATGTAGTTTGATTTCTAGTTTACCGAAAATAACTTATGCGCTAATATTCTTACTGAGACATTCCAGGGTAAACCAGACCATCTTTCCTTTTGTTTACCTTACAAAGTGGGACCGCGTCTTTTAGGGGCCACAGGGTGTGTGTGTTGTGCATGGTGACACACTCCACACAAACTGGCTGCTCGTCCTTCTCGCAGTAAAGCTCCAGCGGCTTCATGTGCAGTTTACAGACGGCCTCGCCGTCGGGTTTCTGGATTCCCGGTAGTGGGTAGGTCTTGTAGGCCCGGCAGATGTCGCTGAGGACCCGGTTGGGGACCGCCCGGCCCTCCACGAAGCTCTCCCTGCACAGCGGACACCTTCTCCCGCGGGGGTTCACGCTGCCCTGCAGACATTCCTGGCAGAAGCTGTGGCTACACGGCAGCACCCAAGGATCCTTGAAGATGTCCCGACACACAGAACATGTCATCTCCTGATGGAATAGCTCCTCCGACACGTCTTGTTCCATAGACTCAGCCATGGGTTCTGTTGAGTTTAACTTGTTCTACTTCTGTTGCAGCACGATGCGTTCGGGAGAAATATGATGGACAGAGATTTTATCTTAGTCGGGCACGACGTGTTTATTAGGCACACTGACTTGTTGACTTACAAAACAGGAAGAGGAAGTTGGTTGACGTCTTCTTCGCTGCTTCTTCTTCTTTTACGGATTTTATGGCGGTTGGCAAACAAATAATGGTACAATACCGCCACCAAACTGATGTGGAGTGTGGGTCTCTTAATTAATTCCTTTTGCATAGCAAACACAACAAAACGGAGCATAGATCAAAGGAAAAAAAGCCAAAAAAAAAATCCGAATACAGAATGTGTCAGAATGGCTCAAGAGACGAGTCCGAAAGTTTAGGATGAAGCGTATAAGTGCGGGGCTGACGTCACCACAGAGGTTGGGCGTTCTCGCGGGATTTCAACGTGAACTCCGGTAACAGGTCTGGAAAAAAAATACCCCGAAAAACAGAAAAAAAATTACCCCGAAAAACCGAAAAAAAATTACCCCGAATAACAGAAATAATTACCCCGAAAAACATAAATAATTACCCCGAAAAACCACGGATTTTTATTTTTTTCAAGTGAATGCAATACGCTTCCGTACTTCCGTACACAATAACACACTACAATTAAAATTTTAAGTGATGACACATTTATTATTTACTTGACGATGTGTTCATTTTATTTATTTTTTATTTTTTTGTATCCGTAATGCGTTCTGGGGGGGGGGGAAGCTTATCAGTTAACCATCTTGGAGCGTTGGTCAGTGCATCCAGCAGAACCTACACGGACATCCAACAGATGACGCTGCATTGCTGCATTGGCTACATCCAGATGTTGCATAACCCTACAATATGGCGTGAAAAACAAACCAAAAACCGCACCGCAGATCTCAAACTGGTGAGATAAAGGCAAAGATAAACATGATGTTATCTGAGGCCAGTTATTGTACTCATAAAACACAGATTCCTTCCCCCCCACCCCCCCAAAAAGAATAAATAAATAAATAAAGGCTTTTTATCAATCAGTGCTGCACAGGTGAAGGAGCCTTTTTATGTTAGGCCTAATTGATTGACTTGTTCTTTTAATTATATTTTTATACTTCTGTAGCTCAATGCATGTGATTAGGAAAATGTACGCGTGTTTGTGTGTGTGTGTAGATATACAATAGTTTGCAAAATGGGAAATAAAAGTAAGAAAAGGAAATATCTCTTTTCCTTTTAACTTTACCACTTCCTCAAAGCTTCTTTGTCTCTATTGTCTAAAGGTTTAAAAAAAAAAAAAAAAAACTAAACAAAAACAAGAAAGGCACAGATTACACAAGTGTACATCCATTTCTGTAGCCTGAGAAAAGAGTACAAAATAACAAAAATAAGAGTGATTTCCAACTGGCCCAAAAAAGTTAGCCTAAACAAGATTCGATCGTAATTGTTGCAACATGACAGACATTCGCAGACAGACATCTACCAGTATCTCTGCAAGACTGCTCGGGGGGAGAAAAAGGTGTGAAAAAAAACAGGAACAGGTTACTAGTCTTGCTCAGGAGATGGTTTGAAGAAGCGAGAGAAAAAAAAAAAAAAAACGCCTACGGTATCGCAGGTGTCGTTTTGCATGAAACCAGAACATACAGTGGTGGTCAAAAGTTTACATACACTTGTAAAGAACATAATGTCATGGCTGTCTTGAGTTTCCAGTTATTTCTACAAATCAGATTTTTCTCTGATAGAATGATTGGAACAGATACTTCTTTGTCACAAAAAACAATCATGAAGGCAAGGCCTTTAACCCCAAGAACACCATGCCTACCATCAAGCACGGTGGTGGTAGTATTATGCTGTGGGCCTGTTTTGCTGCCAATGGAACTGGTGCTTTACAGAGAGTCAATGGGACAATGAAGAAGGAGGATTACCTTCAAATTCTTCAAGAAAACCTAAAGTCATCAGCCCGAAGGTTGGGTCTTGGGCGCAGTTGGGTGTTCCAACAGGACAATGACCCCAAACACACATCAAAAGTGGTAAGGGAATGGCTAAATCAGGCTAGAATTAAGGTTTTAGAATGGCCTTCCCAAAGTCCTGACTTAAACCGCCCATTGAGAACATGTGGACAATGCTGAAAAAACAAGTCCATGTAAGAAAGCCAACAAATTTAACAGAACTGCACCAATTCTGTCAAGAGGAGTGGTCAAAGATTCAACCAGAAACTTGCCAGAAGCTTGTGGATGCACTGTAAAACCCAACAAGTTAATACTACTCAAAAAAATTTTGGAAACTGATTACATCAAAATTTTTAAGTTATATTTAGTTTTTTTTAGTTTTGTCTACTCAAAAATGTTAGTTACTTGTAACTCTTTT